>JAVJIF010024536.1:0-81719 GCA_038442645.1 Agave tequilana
TTGGAGAGCTGATTTGTCAAAAACAGGAACCCAATAACCAGAAACTGGGACATCCAACTGACAGAGGACAGACGTGACAGCACGCGGCCAGCAGGTGCCAAGCGCGCGGCCCTAGAAGTGCGGTGGAAAGCGGCCTGGCCGCTTTTTCGCGGCAGTACGGGCGCAGCCATGCCCGTGCTTTGGGCCAGGGGTTGCTCCTGGCCCCCTTTCTCCAGGGGTGCCTATAAATACCCCCTGGTGTTCTCAGAAGGATATACCGAGAGTAGTGTAGTTTTTCATTCCATGTTATAGTTTAGGGTAGTTTAGATTAGTTGTTCTTCTTCTTCTTTTGTATTTTCCATTTTTATAGATCATGTAATAGGAAAGAGAGTGATCATAGGATAGAAGAGAAAGTTCTTGTAATGGAGGGTGACACTCTATAAAAGGTTTTTTCTTTTTCTCTATTTGCTTCTTCTTTACTCTTTATATGTTTAGCTAATTTTTCTCTCATGACAAATAACTGCTAACCACTAACTGCTAACTTCTTATTTGATAATCCACATGAACTAATAGCCTCTACTTGGTCTTGCTCTTGTAAGAGCCATTGATGCTCATGAGATGGATCTATCACTCTAACTTTCTAACTCTTTAACAAGCTAACATTACTTTACTCCATGCTTACTTTTTAGTTTTGATGGTTTAAGTGTAGCTTTCTCTATTTTGATGAGTTGGATGTGATGAGTTACATATGGGTCATGCTTTGAAACGCTCTTAAACCAATGACTAGTGATTGCCAAGGATACATGTGAGGTAACTATCACTGAGAGGTTAGCATGTTGTTGGAGTCATTAGTAGTTAGTAGCCATGGGTTTTCTTTCTTTTTTACTTTGTTTTAGAAATATATCAAAATCACAAATAAATTCTTTTTTATGTTTCCCACTTCTTTGTTTTCACCATACTTCTCTTTTCATTCTTTATTTTCTTTCTTTCATTTTTTCAAACATTGAAGAACTTTAACACAGACGTGAATCAACCGGTAAAGCTTCTATCGCCTCTCATCCTTGTAAATTCGACTCGTTTTAGCCTCTATGCTATAACGGAAGTATCGAGGAAGCCAAAGCACACACACTTTAACTCTTAATTTCATAATATATACTTTTTGTGCGCGTTTTTCCCCATCAAATTTTGGCGCCGTTGCAGGGGATGGTAACGGTTTGATTTCACATTTTTGTTAACTTTTCTTATTTGTTTTTTGGTGTGCAGATTAAAGTTTTAGCATTGCAGAAGTCCACACTTGCTCTAGTGTGGTTGGGTAAATTCTTGTATATTCTTATATTCTACTGCTAGTTTTATTTATATTACTTGTACACTGTAATAATTTTAAGAACTAAAATATGAAAATTGGATGCTTTAAAATGGTTTAGACATTTGCATCTAGGCACTGTCAATTTTATTCCAATATACTGTATCTTGTTCTTGTGTTATTGTGATCTTGACGGAGATGTATTATTGCATTGATATAGTTAGAACAAACACGTGAGTGATTTCTCTCTTTATGTGTTCATTCTTATCTATATTGCACACTTGCACGAATTGAACTTAAGAGCAAACTCAATACAACATGAGGCGGGAAAGTCATTACCCCCAGCCAAAAATCACCTTCCCCTGATATTGTATTATTCTTTATTACATTTCAAACATTTATCATATAAATACATCTGTTAAATTTCTTGTCTTAAATGTCTATTTTGCAGAAGATAATCATGAGAAGAAAGAGAATAATAATCAAATCAATATCAGTTAAATTCATATTTAACTAGATCTATTTGGAGGATGATCCCAAATCCAATAGTTAAATATAGTTTTGATGAGTCAAGTGGTTAAATCTAAAGATCAATCGAGGATAACGTCAAATACAGAGTCCAAATCTAAAGAAATAAATGGATGGAGAGAAGGTCAACGGATGAGTTAAAGTAAATTTCTCAGATTCTGACTGGATATTTTTAGTATTTGAATCATAATTTTCGCTATCAAAATTCAAATCTAATGATTCTAGATGATCCAAAAAGAAGCCTTAAATGGCTACAACTCTTAAGTTTATCACTATTCTAATTCTATCATTTATAAGTTATATTCAGCTATCAATACGCCAACAAGCTGCAGATCAGAACTGAATATCCACAGTAAATTAAGTTTGGAGATAAGGGGAGGATTCAAATTCAGAAATATCAGCTTCCCCTATCTTCATACTCACTAACCTCTGCATTTCTCCTATAAATACCTGCAATCTCAAAGGCAAAGGGGACAACCATTCAGAGATAGATTCTAGGCTAGTTTTTCATTCTTTTTAGTGTAGTTTTTAGTTTTCTTTTTAGTAATTTTTAGTTTTCATTTGTAATTCAGAGGAGATCAGAGTTTCATAAAGAATGAGTGAACCTTGTGCTGAGAGTGACACCGGTGTAAGTTGTTCTTCTTTTCTCTTAATATTACAAAATTAAATCATAGTTCATTTTCATGTACTTTTTTTTGTGTTCTTCTTTTTTACTTCTCTACTTTTTTGTACCAATTACTATCTAAGTGAGTCTTATCGCATCGAAAGAGTCTTGCCTTTGCGAGTGCCACTGATAGCTCATCACGATGGATTTTTAGTCCCATTCTGTATCACTTCATACTTGCAACGTCTTAATGATATATGTGAAAGCGACGGAATCAACTTTTATGGGCTATGCGCTAATCGCCTCACTTCAAGGTACATCATTGCCAAGATTTAAGGTAAGTATTTGACAAGAAGAGGTAAGTAACTTTTAGTTTCTTTTTTTTTTTTATTTATTTAGTTTAGAACACCACAATCTACCATTTCTTTTATCACTCTTTCAATTTATTTGTACATATCCATTTCTAATTTCTCCATCTTCTCAATCTACCAATTTCTTCCTAACTTGATTGTAATTTTTTTTCTTTTCTTTTTAAGAACTATAAGAAGAACTTTAACCATTCTTTGTAACCTAAAAGAGAACTTACTAAAAAGCTTCCATCACTAATCCCTCCTTGTGGATCACAACCGCTTAGCCCACTTGCTATAGCAATAGAATTGAGCACTTGCACATCCTAAAGTTCTAAAATTCTGTATTTTGTGCAGGTCTAACTCAATTAAATTTTGGCGCCATTGCCAGGGAGGGACGGTAAGTTATTCTCTTTTAAAGTTTACACTTTTGATTATCTTCTTCTTGTTCTTGGTGTACAGATTTAACAAGGAATTTTTGCTGCAGTAGACATATAAGTGGCCCTGGACTCTGCTAAAAAAAAATAGACACAGAAGCCCTCAGATTTGCTACAGTCCTATGTAATCTGAGTGAACTACTGACCTGTATTTTCTGCAGATTGGCTGAATTGCAAAGTTAATATCCGTAGCTATCTATTTCCATGTTTGACTCACTGTACATATATTTCTAACACAACAGTAAAAGGTTGACTGAAATGCTAAAAATGATTTAGACTTTGTATTTAGGCACGTGTCTATTTCATTACATTTTCTTTTACTGGTGAAGAGTATAGGATCCAAGTTATGTATGCATAGCATAAGGTTCATTCTTGTATGAAATATTGCTTGAGTGTTACTCTTTTTTCTATATACTTGTACATTGCACTAAATTGATTAAGGGCTTGCCCTATAAACAAGATAAGGTGGGGAGTCATTACCCTCACTTAGCCCACAAACAATCTCCTCACTCACTAACCCAAGCCTAATTAAAACTGAGTAGACGTTGGCCCTAAGGACATCTCGGACTTAAATAGGAGACTGACCTGGGGGAAGTTGATTGAATTTGACTCTTTCCAAATTGGTGTTTAAGGTTGGGAATTGAGGGGCGAAACCCGAAGGTAGTGTTTGGTATATTACGCCCATTCCTTTAAGTAGGGATACCTCTCACCAATCTTGCCCCTACCTGGCCGATTAACTTATGGTCAGATTCTGCAATATACCTCTTGTGGATAGTCTAACCAGTTAGGAGTCGTCTAGGTCTAATGTTTACCCTAACCTAGGTTAGATTTTTTTCTTTTATTTATTTGTTTTTCTTTGTTTGTGTTTGACATCTCCGGTGTGATATAGCTTATAACAATAATTTTTCCAATTTTAATGGTAATCCATATTACACCCGACCTCTTTTTTAGATATTACCAACCCGGCATATCATAACTTTAACCAACCTAGTGTGCCTGATTGTCTTATCTGAATCAATATAACCCATGCCCCCAATCTTATGACCATAATTTCTAAAATAACTTCAACTCTTCACAGAGTCAATAAGGATTCACCTCCCCCGAGTCTAATTTTCAAACAACTTGTCCTCCTTATCCACCTTGTACACAATTTTCCAAGATTCATACTCAGTTCCACCAATGCAAAAAAAAAAACCATCAATCTTGGAAATGAGTATGCATGAGTCCGAGCAACAATCACAAAATCTGATGGACTCACGATTTCACTACAAATTTCAAACAAAACTTCATTCATCTTTTCAAGTCCAATCGCAATAAAATGATGAACCTCGACTATGAAAAGCTGCTTGAAGCCATGACTCATGCTCAAATCGCTCATAATCATGACATATATATAATGGTCCAAAATCTCCATTCTCACCCTTTGATCATTTCTGATGTCGCTGACCATCTGTTGAGCCAAAGAATCATATTATTTTGGAAAACAAGATTCTATTTCAGCACACCCATTTGAACTTGACTAAACTCCAAATTTTGAAAATCACATTGACATTTTGGTAAGTTATCCCTTTCCTGAAATTGAACTTGAGAATGAATATGATCCTGAACCTCAGCTTGGTAATTCAATTCAACTTCCTGATTCAATAATGACTCCAGTCTCTTCACCTGATTTAATCTTTTCCCAAGTCAACATTGAATCCTGCGCCAATTCATCATGAAAATGGAAATCGCCAATCTTTTATGATCATCATATTGAAGTTGACCAATTTCATGCTTTTGAAAGTCCCATTGACAAATTGGCAAGTTCTCATTTTTACGAAATTGGGATTCAATGAGAAATGTGACCTAGATTTGTGACCCAGTTCAAATTCCTGAATCAATATGACTCCTATTTTGTTTACCCAATTTGAGCAATATTTTAAAAATCAGTTTTGATTCCCACACCTGTCATTCTTGAACTTGAATCACCAATATTAAGTCACATTCCGTTGTGAGAAAATGAATGTGGACTTGAGTTTCAACTTCTTGATTTGGACCCATTTCCTGAACCAATCTCGACTTCTGAATCTTTACTTGATTTAAGTCACTTTCCTGAGTCGGTATTTAGTTCTCGTACTTCCTAAGTCCATGTCAACCATTCTATGTTTTCACACTCCATTTTGGGACAAGGGTGTTGATAAAATTAACTCCGAAATTATTTGTGAAATTTAAAAATTAGATGGGTAAAATTCTTAATAAAAATCATTCATATATACATCATTTTAGTGGGTTATATTAGAAAGGTTTCTGGTGGGTTCTTTCGAACTCCACGCAAATTCGATTGGGTTGCATTCGTGGACCAATCAGACCATCACCGGGACCACCACTTTAAGGTAATATTTTTCTTCCCCTTTCTTCTTTTCATGCATCTATGCATTAATTCATACATTGAGACAATGCATGAGATAGGCGTGGGGGAGGGTTCAAACATAACTTCAGTTTTCCTTTTCATTAAAAAAGAAAAAATTAACATTTTCTTTATTTTTAAAAACTTTTTGAAAATAGAAGAAATATTATTTGACATATTTTTTTTGTAAGAAATTAAGTCAATTTTAAGGAATAGGAAAATCAAAATTAGGATTTCATATACTTAGTCAAAATAAGATTATTTGTTTGATTTCTAAGGTTAGGAAGAAATTTGTGAAAGTAATTTAGTCTTGATTTTTACCTTAATGAAATATGCATGCTTCATACACTTACACACTTAGGGTTCAAAAAACAAATATTCTTATGTCTTATTTTAAAAAAAAGAGAAAAAAAGAAAATATATATATATATATATATATATATAATCCTTGATTAAGCTGCGTATTTGTGCCTCATAAAGCATAAGTATTCACGCCTAAAGGCGGTTCATATAATAAAATCCTTAGTTTGGTAGCCTTGTTTGCTCGAGTCCTTAAATTCTTGGGATGTTTTCTCATCCAGTGCCCTAAGACTATTTGGTTTGGGAGTCACCGATTAAAGGCTCGTTACATGGGCAGATTAGAAAGCCTAATGAACTAAGGATAATACCACCAAAAATAAAATAAAATAATATATAAATAAATAAATAAATAAGGCATAAGAGTTAGAGTTAAAGAACCCTTAGTCAAACTTCACGGTCACGAAGGTGCATATGACTTAGGGTAAAGTAATCGACTAGATGAGAAGTATAATTTGACTCCTTAGTTTGATTGATAACAAACTTTTGAGTAGAGACTAAGTTTAGGAATGAAAATTTAGTTTTCCAATAACTTATAGATTACTTAAATCTTACAATAATATTTCAAATATTTTTCTTTCAAAATGTGTTTCAAAATACTAAATTTTCTCTTTCTTTATGCATTTTGTTGGTGCAATCCACTGAAAACCCTTACGAGACAAAAACTTGTCCTCTAGGGAGAACCTAGAGGTTTAACGGTTTGTTGCACATGCTCAGTGCAATCGCGTGCCTGCGAAAGTAGTTTAATAATTTTTGATTAAGTTTTGTAGTTTTGCTCGAAGATGAGCAAAAGATAGGTGTGGGGGTGTGATTGCACACATTTATTGCATTATTCTTTATACATTTCACATTTATCATATAATACATCTGCTAATTTTTATCTTAAATGTCTATTTTGTAGAAGATAATCTTGGGGAGAAAGAGGATAAAATCAAATCAATAACAGTTAAATTCAGATTTAACTAGATTTATTTGGTTAAAGGAGGATGATCCCAAATCCATTAGTTAAATTTAGTTTTTTGGTAAATCAAGTGGTTAAATCTAAAGATCAATCGAGGATAACGTTAAATATAGAGTCAAAATCTAAAGGGAAAAATGGATAGAGAGAAGGTCAACGGATGAGATGAAGCAAATTTGACTCAGATTCTAACTGAATATATTTTAGTATTTGAATCATAACGTTCGCTACCGAAATTCAAATCTAATGATTCAAAATGATCCAGAAAGAAGACTTAAAGGGCTACAATGCTTAAGTGATCACTATTTCTAATTCTGTCATTTGATAAGTTATATTCAGCAATCAACACGCCAACAAGTTACAGATCAGACTGAATATCCACATCAAATCAAGTTTGGAGATAGGGGAGGATTCAAATTTAGAAATATTTAGCTTCTCCTATCCTCATACTCCTCTATCTTCTGCATTTCTCATATAAATACCTGCAATCTCAAAGTCAAAGGGGACGACCATGCAGCGATAGATTCTAGGCCAGTTTTTCATTCTTTTAGTGTAGGTTTTTATTTTTCTTTTTTTGTAATTTTTAGTTTTCATTTATGTAATTCAGAGGAGATCAGAGTTTCATAGAAGAATGAGACTGAAGCTTGTTCTGAGAGTGACACCAGTGTAAGTTGTTCTTCTTTTCTCTTATTGTTATAAAATTGAATTTATAGTTGTATTTTCATGTACTTCTTTTTTTTGTGTTCTTCTTCTTGTTTTCTACTTCTCTCCTTTTGTACCATTACTATCAAAGTGAGTCTTATAGCATCGAATAGCCTTGCCTTTGTGAGTGCCACCGATAGCTCATGACGATAAGTTTTAGTCTCATTCTGTATCACTACATACTTGCATCGTCTTGATGATATATGTGGAAGAGACGGGAATCAACTCTTATGGGCTATGCGCTGATCGCCTCACTTCAAGGTCCACAGATTCAAGGTAAGTATTTTGCCAAAAGAGGTAAGTAACTTTTAGTTTCTTCTTTTTTAATTCTTTAGTTTAGAACACCACAATCTACCATTTCTTTTATCACTCTTTTTCAATTTCTTTGTACATATCCATTTCTATTTTCTCCATCTTCCCAATCTATCACTTTCTTCTTAACTTGATTGTAACTTATTTTCCTTTTCTTTTAAGAACTATAAGAGAACTTTAACCATTTTTTGTAACCTAAAAGAGAACTTACTAAAAAGCTTCCTTCACTAGTCTTCCCTTGTGGATCACGACCCACTTAGCCACTTGCTATAACGGTAGAATTGAGTACTTGCACACCTATTCTTATAGTTCTGAAATTCTGTATTTTTGTTCAGGTCTAACTCAATTACCCACTTACACAACCCAAGACTAAATAAAATTTGCTAGACGTTGGTCCCTAGGAACATCTCGGACTCATTTAAGAGATTGACCTAAGGGGAAAGTTGTTAGAAGTTGACTCTTGTCAAATCGGTGTCAATGTTGGGGATTGATAGGCGAAACCTCGAAGAACAGTGGTTTGGCATAAGTAGGCCCGTTGCTCTGGCACGGATACCTCCCACTGATCTTGCCCCTATCTATCCTATTAACTCGTGGTCAGATTCTTACAATGTAACCCCCGTTGACAGTCAAACTATTAGGAGTCGTCTAGGTCTAAGTCAACCCTAGCATAGGCTTGTTTTTTTTTCTTTTTCTTTATTTGTTTGTTTGTTTGTTTTTTTTTCTTTTGTAAATGTGAAATGGATTTTAACAACAATTTTTTCAATCCAAATATGAATCCACATTTTACTTCGATCTCATTTGACTCGGATAATTTTACCCGGATATGTACAACATGAACCAATCATATAGGCCGGATTGGGATTATTCAACTCAATACGACCCATACCTCCAATCTTATAACCATAATTTTCAAAATAATTTCCACTTTTCTCAGAGTTCATAGGGATTCACCTCCCTGAGTCAAATTTTCAACCACCTTGTTCATAATATTCATTCCCGATTTGGATCCATATTCTCCTTTTCCTGTTCCACCAACTGAAGAAAATCTAATATGGAAAAGAGTATGGAAGCCATGCGTGAGTCCCAACAACAAATTCAAATTTTCTCAATTCACAATCCTTCCCAAATCAAACTCCATATACTCCTTTTTTATACATCCAATGACGAAGAATCTGAGCTATTTGAAAGCCTTTTGTGAAACAGTGCAACGATTTCAAAATAGTTGGACTTATTATATTAACAAAATTTTCAAGAGTCCTACTCATCTTCTCAAGAAGAACCAATTGCAAAAAGTATGAAAGTCATAATTCAGACTCAAAATTCTGTTACATGGCCTGTCAGTAGGTTAGACTCACTAATGAATGAATTGATCAATGAGAGCGAGGAAAGTCTTTCTTGTCAACCTTTGACCGATCGTTATATCCCTAACTCTACTGATTGGACCCAAGAATCATGTCATTTTGGAAATCTATCTTCAATTTCATTATACCACCTGAACTTGACCAACATCACATCCTTGACATTTTGGTAAGTTATCCTTTCCTGAAATTGAACTTGAGCTTGAAAGTGATCCTGAGCCTCAAGTTGGTAATTCCATTTCACTTTTATTCAATAATGATTCCAGTATCTTACTAGATTTTTCTCATTTCGGAGTCAACATTGAATCCTGTACCAGTACACTGTGAAATTAAATCACCAATCTCTTATGATCACACTTCATTGATGGGAAAAGTGTGTGAACATCAATTCTTTGGTATGGACCCTATTTTTGAACCAATTTGGCTCTCACTATTGAATCTCGATTTATCTGAGTTAAATTTCCGAGTTGGTATATCAGTTTTTATTCCTGTTCCATTTAGTCCAAATCAACCATCTTCCAAAATCACACTTCATTGTTGGACAAGGATGTTGAAATAAATGACTCAGTAATTATTTTTGAAAATTGAAATTAGATGGGGACATTTTTACAATAGGACCATTCATTCAATCATTCTTTTACTGGGTCGTATTAAAGAGGTCACTGGTGGGTTTCTGCAAGATCCATGATATCTTGATTGGGTAGCAACGCTTGGCCCAGTCAAACCATCACCAGAACCACCACCATGAGGTAATCTTCCTTCCCTCTCTATTTATTTCATATATATACACATTCACGATGCATTGAGGACAATGCATGAGATAAGTGTGGGGGAGGGTTACTAACATAGGTAGTCTTACATTTTCTTTCTTTTACGCTTCTTTTTTAGGAACTTTTCAAATTTTCTTTTATATAAAACTCTTTTCTTTTCTTTTTACAACACTTTTTGACATAAGGGAAATAGTTTTTTTGATTTATTTTTAAGAAAATTAAGATTATCTTAGGAATTAGGAAGACCTAAAATTATGAATTTTTAAACGAAGTCAATATAATAGATCTTATTTAAATTTTAGGATTAGGAAGTAAGATTGGAAAGATAATTTGATCTTGAATTTTTTGCCTTAGATTTTGCACTTCACACTTACACAATTTTTGGGATTGAAACAAAGACTGAAATGTCATAAAAAATATATTAAAAAATTGATGAAAATAAAAGCCATTTATTGAAGTTGGGTAATTATGCCTCAGGAAGCATGATTATTCACTCCTAAAATGGTGGACAAAAATAAAAATTATCTCTTTTAGCTTTGTGGCCTTATTTACTCGAGTCCTTAAGTCCGAGGGATGTTTTCTCATCTGGTGGCCTAAGATCATCTCGCTTGGAAGTCACCGGCTAAAGGCTCACTACCCGGGTAAATAAGAAGCCTAAGAAAACTAAAGGAAGAAATATATATATAAATAAAATATATATATATACACAAATAAATGGCATGAAAGTTAGAATCAATATTCCAAAATTCTTCACCATTTACAATGTGCATATGATCTAAGAGTTTTTGTGAAAGATCAAAGAGTCAACTCAATTTTAAATTCTTATATTTAATTTATAACAAGATTTTGCATTTCGACTTAGTTTAAGGAAGAATAATTTCTGGTTAACCTCTGACATTGGATCACTTATATTTTCACAAAAAATACTTTAACACTTTTATCTATTTCAAAATATGTTTTCAAAATACTAACATTTGATTTCTTTCTTGATGGATTTTGTGGGTGTAATCTGCTGAAAACCCTCAGGGGATAAAACTCCTCCTCTAAGGAAAACTTAGAGGTTTAACGGCTTGTTGCATATGCTCAGTGCAATCGCGTCACCTGCGAAAGTGGTGTAATAATTCATTTAGTTTTTGTGTTGCTCAGGACGAGCAAAAGATAAGTGTGGGGGTGCATTAGTCTCTAAAACTGCATATTTCATACCACATCTTTACATTTATTTAATATTAAATTCTGCTAATAACATCTCTCTTGCATGTTTCTACGTCCATGGTATGCAATGAAGAAGAAGACCCTAAATCACCATTTAATGATCGATTAAAGGCCTATAATATAGCATTGACTTTGGAGAGCTAATTCATCAAAACAAGCGGCCCAAAACTAGAAATTGGACATCCAACGACAGGGGACAGATGTGACAGCACGTGGTAGCAGGTGCCGCACGCGCGACCCTAGAAGTGCCACGAAAAAGTGGCCTTGGTAGCGTTTTCGCGATAGTACGGGCGCGGTCGCGCCCGTGCTTTGGGCCAGGGGTTGTCCCCTAGCCCCCTTTCCCCTGGTGCCTATAAATACCCCCGGGGTTCTTCAGAAGTATATACAGAGAGCAGTATAGTTTTTCATTTCATGTTGTAGTTTAGGGTAGTTTAGATCAGGTGTTGTTCTTCTTCTTTTGTATTTTTTATTTTATAGATCATCTAATAGGAAAGAGAGTGATCATAGGATAGAAGAGAAAGTTCTTATAATGGAGGGTGACACTCTATAAAAGGTTCTTCCTTTATCTCTATTTGCTTCTTCTCTAACGCTTTACATGTCTAGCTAATTTTTCTCTCATGACAACTAACTACTCCACTAACTTGCTAACTTCTTATTTGATAATCCACATGAATCTAATAGCTTCTACTTGGCGTTGCTCTTACAAGAGCCATTGATGGCTCATGATGATGGATCTAACACTTTAACTTCCTAACTATCTAACAAGCTAACATTACTTTACTCCATGCTTACTTTTAGTATTGATGGTTTAAGTGTAGCTTGCTCTTGTTTTGTTGAGTTGGGATGTGATGAGTTACATATGGGTCATACTTTGAAACACTCTTAAACCAATGACTAGTGATTGCCAAGGATACATGTGAGGCAACTATCACTAAGAGGTTAGCATGTTGGTGGAGTCATTAGTAGTTAGTAGCCATGAATTTTCTTTCTTTTTCACTTTGTTTAAGAAATATATCAAAAATCACAAATACATTCTTTTCTATGTTTCCCACTTCTTTATTTTTACCGTACTTCTCTTTTCATTCTTAATTTTCCTTTCTTTTCATTTTTTTCAAACATTGAAGAACTTTTAACACACACATGAATCAACCGGTAAAACTTCTATCGCCTCCCGTCCTTGTGGATTCGACTTGGTTTAGCCTCTATGCTATAACAGAAGTATCGAGGAAGCCAAAGCACACACACTTTAACTCTTGATTACAAAACATACACTTTTTGTGCACGGTTTCCCTGGTCAGACCTCTTTAATATGACCCATTAAAAGAATAATGTAGTGCATGGTCTTATTTAAAAGATTATCCCCATCCAATTTTTAATTTTCAAAAATAATTCTTGAGTTATTTTGTTCAACACTTTTGTTCAACAATGAAGTGTGATTGTAGAAGATGATTGATTTGGGCTCAAACAGAACAAAATCAAATGTCATCTTGGAAATTTGACTTAGATCAAGTCGAGATTCAAAAGTGAGAGTCGGAATTGGTTCAAAAATGGCATCCAAACTAAGGAATTGATGTTGACACACTTTCCCCATTAACAAAATATGATCATAAAATATTGGTGATTTGATTCACGGTGTACTGTACAAGATTCAGTGTTGACTCCTGAATATGGCAAAAATCTAGTAAAGACACTGGAGTCATTTTGAATCAAAAAGTGAAATTAAATTATCAACTTGAGGTTCATGATCACATTCATGCTCAAGTTCAATTTTAGGAAAGGGATAACTTGCCAAAATATCAGTGAGACTTTCAAAACTTGGAGTCTGGTCAAGTTCAAATGGGTGTACTGAAATTGAATCTTGATTTTCAAACTAAATGATTCTTGGGTCCAATTAATAGAATTAGGGATATAAGAATTGGTCAAAGGTTGAGGAGAAAGACTTTTCTCACTTCCATTGATCAATTCGCTCATTATTGAGTCTAACCTACTGATAGGCCGGGTAACAAATTTTGAGTCTAAATCATGTCTTCCATTCTCTTTGCAATCGGTTTTTCTTGAAAAGGAGAGTATGAAAGTTGGTTTTGGAAAATGTGGTGAAATCGTGAATCCATCAGATTTTGTGATTGTTGCTCGGACTCACGCAAGGCTTTCATACTCATTTCCATGATAGATTTTTATAGTTGGATGTTCATGAAAAGAAGTATGTGAAGCTTGGTTCTGGAAAAATGGATGAGCCCAACATTTTTGAGAATGTCGCTCGGACTCATGCAAGAGTTATATACTGGTGTCCAAGACAGATGATTGATCAGTTTAAAAAGGTGGGACTTGAAAAAATGAGTATGACTCTTGAAAATTTGGTTGAAATGATGAGTCTAACATGTTTTGAAATTATTTCTCAAGTTCACGAAAGACTTCCACACTCTTTTCTGACACAGATTATTGAATGTTCTAGAAAAGGAGTATATGAAGTTTGATGTGGGAAAAATTTGAGTTGAGCAAGTTTTGAATTTGTTGTTAGGATTCAAGCATGGCTTCTATACACTTTTCCAAATTGGATTTTTCTTCTGTCCGTGGTTCTGAAAAAAAGAGTATAGTAAGCAAAATCAGGGGATGAATGTTGTGAAAATTATGGACAAGGTGGTTAAAAATTTGACTCGGGGGAGGTGAATTCCCATTGACTCTGTGAAGAGTGAAAATTATTTTGAAAATTATGGTCATAAAATTGGGAAATGTGTTATATTGAGTCGGACAAACCCAGTCAGGCGTATATAGTTGGTTCATGTTGCAAATAGTCGAGTTAGAGTTATTCGAGTCAAATGAGGTCGGAGTGAAAAATAAATTCATTTGTTTGGAAAATTTTGGTTATATTCCATTTTATCACAATAATCACAAATAAAAAAGAAAATACAAACAAAGAAAAAAAATTCAAAAAGAAGCCTATACTAAGGTTGGCCTAGACGTAGATGCGACGACTCCTAACTGGTTAAATTATCCACAAGGGGTACGTTGTAGAAATCTGACGACAAGTTAATCGGCCAGGTATAGGCAAGACCAGTTGGAGATATCCATGCTTGAGCAATGAGCCTAATTATGCCAAACCACTGTTCTTCGAGATATTGCCTTCAATCCCCAACCTTTGACACTGATTTGACAAGAGTCAAACTCTAAAAACTTTTCCCTTAGATCAATCTCTTAAATGAGCCCGAGATGTCCCTAGGGCCGACGTCTAGAAGTTTTATTTAGACTTGGGCTATGTGAGTGGGGGTAGTTTTGGGGCTAAGTAAGGGGAATGACTTTCCCATCTTATGTTATATCGGAATACACCCCTAAGTTAAATCCGTGCAAGTGTGTCCAATATATACAAGAATGAACACAAAAAGTGAGTAAATCACCCACGTGTTTGTCTTAACTATATGCAATTCAATATGTACACCTCAGTCCAAATCACAACAACAGAAGAACAAAATACAGTATATTAGAATTTAAATTCACATGTGCCTAGATGCAAATGTCTAAACAGTTTTAAAATATCGAATTACTATATTTTAGTTCTTTAAATTATTACAGTACACAAGTAATAAGTAGAAAGTAGCTGTAAAATACACAGATTTATGCAAATACAGAATACCCTGCAAAAAATGGTGACCAAATCCTGGAACAGTGCCCCGTTTCCGCGGCCCAAAAGCCTTGGTCGTGGCAAAGTCTTGGAACCAGCACCCCTGCTTTCAAGAGCAGGTGTGCTACTAGGGGAGTTACTTCTAGAGTGCTTAGATTCTGAAATTTTTTACTTGTCCCCAGAAACAAAAAAGAAAGGTTAACAAAAATATGAAATCAAACCATTCCTATCTCCGATAATGGCCCAAAAATTTGATCATGGGAAATCGTGCACAAAAAGTATCATTTTGAAGTTAGAGATTAAAGTGTGTGCGCTTCCTCGATACTTCCATTATAGCATAGAGGCTAAACAGGTTGAATCCACAAGGACAGGAGGTGATAGAAGCTTTAACATTGTGTTCACGTATGTGTTAATGGTTCTTCTATATTTCAAAGAATCAAAAGAAAATAAAAAAAAGAATGAAAAGAGAAGAATACGGTGAAAACAAAGAAGAACATTGAAGAGATGATATTTGTGATTTTTGATATATTTATAAGACAAAGTAAAAAAAATGAAAGAAAACTTAAGGCTGCTAACTACTAATGGCTCCACAAATATGCTAATCTCTTAGTGATAGTTGCCTCACATGTATCCTTGGCCATTACTAGTCCTTAGTTCAAGAGCTTTTCAAAGCATGACCCATAAGATCACTTTCGCATCTAAATTCAACAAATAAGAGCAAGCTACACTTAAACCATCAAAACTAAACTAGAGCAAGTATGGAATAAAATAATATTAGCTTATTAGAGAGTTAGATATTAGAGTATTAGAATCCATCATTATGAGCCATCAATGACTCTTATAAGAGCAAGGCTAAGAAGAGACTATTAGATTCATGTGGATTATCAAGTAAGTTAGCAAATTAGTGGTTAGTGGTTAGTTACCATGAGAGAAAAAGTTAAGGATATAAGAGTTAGAGAAGAAAAAAATAGAGATAAAGGAAGAATGATTGAGGCAAAACCTGCACAAAATATACGAGATTATAGAACTTAGAAAAGGAAATGTGCAAGTGCTCAATTCTTCCGCTATAGCAAGTGGCTATGCGGGTCGTGATCCACAAGGAGGGTTTGCGATGGAAGCGTTACAGTTCTTTATTGAAATCGTTAAGAAGAAAAGCGAAGATTCTTCTCTGTTTTTAAGTTAAGAAAAGGAAAAAAAATTATGCTAAAATTAGAGAGAAAGTGAAAGATGAAGAAGGTGGAAAAAAATCAGAACATAATGAAGCGAATATGTACAAATGAAGTGGAGAAAAAAAGAGTGATTTTGAAGAGATGGTGATTTAATTTACAAAAATGAAAGAAAGAAATAAAAGAGTTACTTACCTTCTTTTCACCAAAAGCTTACCTTGAGTTTTTAGCTTCGATGTTATCTTGAATTGGAGGCAAGCAGCGCATAGCCCATAAGAGTCGAATGTTGGTCTCTTCCACATTACATCATCAAGATACGCAAGCATGAAATGATACAGAGAGACTCACAATTCCATCGTCATGAGCTATCGGTGGCACTCGCAAAGGCAAGGCTCTTTCAATGCTTTTAGACTCACTTGGAAGACAGTTGTACCAAAAAGAAAGGTAAAATAGAAAAGAAGAAGAAGAAGAAGACTAAATAGAAGTACATACACAAAAAAAAACATCGATTCGATTCCATTACAATCAAAGAAAAGAAATAAGTCTTACACCGGTGTCACTCCAGCTCAAGCTTCAGTCTTGTTCTTCGATGCAAGTCGATCTCCTCTGAATTACATAAATGAAACCTAAAATTACATAAAAAAAGACTAAAACCTAAACTAAGAAATGAAAACTAAGCTAAATCCTAATCTCTGCATTCGCCTCTTTTTTCAGCGCAGATAATGGCCTTTTATAGGCAAATACCCAACCACCAAGATCCCGGGGAGGTCGGGGGAGTTCACGCTCCCCGTAACACCCAGGATTGCCGCAAAAATGCGGCAAAAGCCGCGTTTTTGCGGCAAGGGTGTGGCCAGATGGCCACACCCTGTTGGTGGGTCATCCCGGGATCTTCTTCTGGCTTTATCCTTTGTTGGTTTTGTCGTTTGAGCTCTGGATTCTGACGAAATGGCCTTGGATTCTTGGCTTTAACCGATCGATTCTGAGAGGATTCTTCTCAACCGGTTTTCAACCTCTTGATTTTGCCTGATTTTATGTGTGCGAATTAACTCTGATTTAATTCAGAATTCTGGTGGGCTTTTGGGCTCATTTCTCTTCATCTCCTTAAGGATTGGGCCTGCAAATAAATTAGACAAATAATTAGGACAATGCAGGCTTTTATTCTAAAATAAGTATGGAAATGTGACATTAAATATGCAACATTAGTGATCAATCACACCCCCATACCTATCTTTTGCTCGTCCTCGAGCAAAATAACTAAACTATACTAAGGATTATTGGACCACTTTCGCAGGTCACGCGATTGCACTGAGCATGTGCAACAAGCCGTTAAACCTCTAGGTTCCCCCTAGAGGACGAGTTTTGTCTCGTGAGGGTTTTCAGCGGATTGCACCCACAAAATCCATAAAGAAAGGGAAATAAAGAGTTAGTATTTTCGAAAAGCATTTTGAAAGAGAAAAATATTTGAAATATGATTGTAAGATCTAAGCAATCTATAAGTTATAGGAAACCCGAATCTTTCATTCCTAAACTTAGTCTCTATTCAAAAATTTGTTATCAATCAAAGTAAGGAGTCAAATTGTACTTCTCATCTAGTCTATTACTTTACCATAAGTCATATGCACCTTGTGACTGTGAAAATTTTGACTAAGGGTTCATTAACTCTAACTCTTATGCCTTATTTATTTATATATATACTTTTTTTTGTGGTATTATTCCTTAGTTCTATTAGCTTTCTAATCTGCCCATGTAACGAGTCTCTAATCGATGACTCCCAAACCAAACGGTCTTAGGGCACCAGGTGAGAAGACACCCCTAGGACTTAAGGACTCGAGCAGACAAGGCCACAAAACTAAGGATTTTATTATATGAACCTCTTTTAGGCGTGAATACTCATGCTTTATTAGGCACAGATACCCAACTTAATCAGAGGATCTAATCATCTTTCGCATAAATACTAAGGCTGCTTAGGCCAAAGCACCTAGCTAATCAATAATTAGACTTATTCATTTTTTTTTTACTAATCTAATCATCTTTCGCATAAATACTAAGGCTTGCTTAGGCCAAAGCACCTAGCTAATCAATAATTAGACTTATTCATATTTTTTTATAAGCATAAGAATCTTTGTTTTTGAACCCTAAGTGTGTAAGTGTATGAAGTGTGCATATTTCATCAAGGTAAAGATCAAGACTAAATTACTATGACAAATTATCTTCCTAACTCTAAAAATCAAACAAATAATCTTATTTTGACCAAGTATAAGAAATCCTAATTTAGATTTTCCTATTCCTTAAATTAACTTAATTTCTTACAAAAATAAGTCAAAATATTGTTTCTATTTTTCAAAAAGTTTTTTTTTTAAAAGTAAAGAAAAATGTCAATTTTTTTTTATTTTTTATTATTTTTTTTTAAAGAAAAAGAAAAGTTATGTTAGACCCTCCCCCACACCTATCTCATGCATTGTCCTCAATGTATGAATTAATGCATAGATGCATGAAAAGAAGAAAGGGAAGAAAAAGGTTACCTTAAGGTGGTGGTTCCGGTGGTGGTCTGATGGGTCCACGAAACATGGCCCAATCAACTTTTCTTGAATCTCGAAGGAACCCACCAGCACTATCTTTAATATGACCCACTAAAAAGATAAATCCATTAAGAATTTTTATTAAAAATTTAACCCCATCTAATTTCCAAATTCCATAATTGATTTCAGGGTCAAATTTGTCAACCACCTCGTCCCAGAATGGAGTATGAAATGATAGAACAGTTGACTTGGACTCAGGAAGGACAGGAACTAATACCGACTCAGGAAGGTGACTTAAGTCAAGTAAAGGTTCAGGAGTCGAAATAGGTTCAGAAATTGGGTCCAAGTCAAGAAATTGAAACTCCAGTCCACATGTATTTTCCAACAATGGGATGTGACCTAATATGGGTGATTCCAGTTCAGGAATGATAGGTGGGGGAATCAAAACTGACTCTAGAATATTATTCAAGTTTGGTAATAAAATAGGAGTCAATATTGATTCAAAAAGTTGAACTGGATCACATATGTGAGAATCTAGGTCACATATCTCATTGAGTTCAATATCAAAAATTGGAGAACTTGCCAATTTATCCATGGGATTTTCAAAATTGTAAAGTTGGTCAAGTTCAACATGATCCTCAAAGATTGGTGATTCAATTTCTTTATGAATTGGTACAGGATCCAATGTTGACTCCGGAAAAGATTAAAGTCAGGTGAAGATACCGGAGTCATAATCAAATCAGGAAATAGAATTGAATCACTAAGTTGGGTTCAGGATCATAATAATTTTCAAGTTCTATTTCAGGAAAAGGAAAACTAGCCAAACTATCAATATCATTTGGAGTTTGGGTAAGTTCACATGGTTGTGCTGAAATGGAATCTTGATTTCCAAAATTACATGACTCTTCTGCTCTAATAGAATGGTAAGTGACATCAGGACGGTGGGAACGTAGAGATTCGACCATCATATCTATGTCACGATTCTAGCATTTGAGCATGAGTCATGGCTTCTAGCATCTTTTCATAATTGATGGGTTCATTGTCTTGTTGAAAAGATGAAGAGTTGTTTTGGAAGTGATAATGAAATTGTGAGTCCATCAGATTTTGTGATTGTTGTTTGGACTCACGCATACTCCGTTCCAAAATGATGGTTTTCTATTTTGGACTGGTGGAACTGAGTATGACTCTTGAAAATATTGTGGACTAGGTGGAGAAGGAGGACAAGGTGGTTGGAAATTATGCTCGGGGGAGGTGAATCCCCACTGACTCGGTGAAGAGTTAAAATCATTATGGAAATTATAGTTATTAGATGGGGGGTATGGGTCATATTGATTCGGATAAGACCAATCCGGCACACTAGGTTGGTCAAAGTTATGATATGCCGGGTTGGTAATATCCGAAAATGAAGTCGGTGTGTAATATGGATTATTATTGTAGTTGAAAAATTATTATATAGTCCATATCACACAATAAAATACAAACAAAGAAAAACAAACAAATAAACAAACAAAAAAAAAGAAAAAATTCTAGCCTAAGTTAGGGTAGACTTAGGACCTAGACGACTCCTAACTGGTTAGACTATCCACGGGAGGTCTAATGTAGACTTTAACCACAAGCTAATCAGCCAGGTCAGGGCAAGGTTGGTGGGAGGTTTTCCGTCAACGACATTCCTTAATTAAATAACCACCAACCTTCGGGCTTTCGGCCCTCAATCCCTTTCCTAGACACTATTTTGCAGGAGTCAGATTCCACATTTTTCCCCCTTAGGATAATCTCCTAATTGAGTTCGAGATGTCCCTAGGGCCAACGTCTACTCAATTTTAGTTAGGCTTGGGTTAGTGAGTGCTTGGAATCTGATTTTTGGGCTAAGGAAGGGTGATTAAATCCCCACCTTATCTTGTTATGGGTTAGTGCCCTTAAAATAATTTTGTGCAAGTGTACAAGATATATAAGATTCACTCAAAGCGATATAAATCAACCAAGAAGTGAGTCCTATGCTAAATGTAATGCATACGTACCTTGCTCCAGCACTCTTCAACAGTAAAAATAAAGGAATTAAAAAGACACGTGCCTAAAATGCAAATGTCTAATCAATTTTTTATCTTTTCAACAAATATTTTACTGTTGATTATTAGCAGGATTATGTTATGGTATATAAGAAAATTAAAGTTGCAGCAAACTAGAATTTTTGCAAACTAAGCAGCCCTGCAAAAAGCTGTTAGTAGTCAACTCTTCATTGTCGCGGACCCGCGGCTATTGCCGTGGAAACGCGGCAATTTAGAGGGCCCTTGGTCTCTGCTTTCTAGAGCAGAGGCCCAAGGCCACTTGTATGTCACTGCAATATTAATTTCCTGCTTTGATTGCCCTGTAACCTGCAACAGAGAAGAAAATTCGTTTAGTTCCAAAAATTTTCAAAAAAAATTCAGATTTCAATAAAAAACATGTTACCCTCCCCGGCAATGGCGCCAAAATTTGATTGAGGCTAAACCTGCACAAAAAATACGAGATTATAGAACTTAAAAGAGAATGTGCAAGTGCTCAATTCTTCCGCTATAGCAAGTGGCTATGCGGGTCGTGATCCACAAGGAGGGTTTGCGATGGAAGCTTTACGTGTCTTTATTGAAATCGTTAAGAAAACAAAGAAAGTTCTTCTCTGTTTTTAAAGTTAAGAAAAAGAAAAAGAAAGTTAATGGTAAAGTTAAGAAGAAAGCGAGAGGTGAGAAGGTGGAAAAATCAGAAAACGGCGAAAGAAGCGACAAGGAAGTGAAAAGGATGATTTAGAAGAGTTATTGTGTTTGTGATTTAATTTACAGAAATAAAAGAAAAGAAATAAAAACAATTGCTTACCTTCTCTTCGTCAAAAGCTTACCTTGAGTCTGCAGCGACGATTTTACCTTGAAGTGGAGGCATTCAGCGCATAGCCCATAAGATTTGAGTGTTGGTCTTCATCCACATTACATCATCAAGACTACTTCAAGAATGAAATGATACAGAGAGAGACTCTACTCCATCGTCATGAGCTATCGATGGCACTCGCAATGGCAAGGCTCTTTCGATGCTTCTAGACTCACTTGGAAGACAGTTGTACAAAAAAGAAAGGTAAAATAGAAAAGAAGAAGAAGAAGAAGACTAAATAGAAGTACATACACAAAAAGAACATCGATTCGATTCCATTACAATCAAAGAAAAGAAATAAGTCTTACACCGGTGTCACTCCAGCTCAAGCTTCAGTCTTGTTCTTCGATGCAAGTCGATCTCCTCTGAATTACATAAATGAAACCTAAAATTACATAAAAAGAAAGACTAAAAACCTAAACTAAGAAATGAAAACTAAGCTAAATCCTAATCTCTGCATTCGCCTCTTTTTTCAGCGCAGATAATGGCCTTTTATAGGCAAATACCCAACCACCAAGATCCCGGGGAGGTCGGGGGAGTTCACGATCCCCGTAACTCCCCAGGATTGCCGCAAAAACACGGCAAAAGCCGCGTTTTTTGCGGCAAGGGTGTGGCCAGATGGCCACACCCTGTTGGTGGGTCATCCCGGGATCTTCTTCTGGCTTTATCCTTTGTTGGTTTTGTCGTTTGAGCTCTGGATTCTGACGAAATGGCCTTGGATTCTTGGCTTTAACCGATCGATTCTAAGAGGATTCTTCTCAACCGGTTTCAACCTCTTGATTTTGCCCTGATTTTATGTGTGCGAATTAACTCTGATTTAATTCAGAATTCTGGTGGGCTTTTGGGCTCATTTCTCTTCATCTCCTTAAGGATTGGGCCTGCAAATAAATTAGACAAATAATTAGGACAATGCAGGCTTTTATTCTAAAATAAGTATGGAAATGTGACATTAAATATGCAACATTAGTGACCAATCAAAGAACCTTTCATATAGTGTCACCCTCCATTACAAGAACTTTCTCTTCTATTCTATGATCACTCTTTTTCCTATTACATGATCTACAAAAGAGAAGAAAAGAAAAAGAAAGAAGAAAGGAATAACCAAACTACACAAATGGGAGAAAACTACCCTAAAACCTCTCCTCTCTAGAAATCTGGCCAACCTGGGGTATTTATAGGCTAAGAGAGGCACTAGGGGAAGCATATGGGGCTGCGCGTTAAATCTTGACACGCGGCTCCACTGTACGACCATGAAAATGCGGCCCTGGCTACGTTTCCACGGCCGTACTAGCGCCGCGTGTGTGGTGCCACCTGGCGTAGCCTGCTGGCTTGTCTCCTTGCTAGTTTCTCCTACTGGTTTCTGGATATCTGCACCCTGTTTTGGCAGATCATCTCCCCAAAGTCAATGGTTATATGTTGGCTTTAAAAATCACCAAATAAATGAGATTTTTGGGCTTCTTCTTCATTTCATGCCACAGACCTAGAAACATACAAGAGAGATATTATTAACAGAATTTAATATTGAATAAATTTGAAGATGTTTTATGAAATATGCAATTTTGAAGACTAATTAATAATCCTTTGAATTTTGAAGTTCTCGCATATTTTCATTCTTCAGTTTCTCGTTATTCTTAGACCAACTCGATCATGAAAAGATGGGAAAATCATAACGATTCCGGTTCTTCTTAGGGTGGCCCTAGTGGAAAAAGTGTTGGTTTGAGATGATTTCTGTAGAGTATGATGGAAAACCAACAGGAACAAATAGAGATCTTGCAATAAAGATTATTGATGGCACTCCATAAGCAGAGGCCAGGGAATATCTCTGAAATTAGAAAACTGCAGCCGGTTGTATTTTCTTATCTGAGAAGCCATTGGATGCAGAACAATGGTTGATAGAAGTAGCGAAATTTATGAGGGCAGTCCAAATCCCAGATGAAGATTAGGTGGAAGTGATTAAGATACAACTAAGAGGTGTAGCAAGAACCTAGTGGTTGGTAGAGAAAGCAAAACTGGAAAAGCCCATTACTTGGGACCAATTCTCGAAGTGTTTCTACGAGAAATTATTCCCAGATGGTATAAAAAGAGATGAAAGAATAATTTATCAGATTGCAGTAGTAGGATCAAATTATAGACAAGTACGCTACAAAGTTCCTAAAACATAGTCAGTTTGCGCCGTACATGATTTTTGATGAGGAAACCGAGCAAGTAGATTCCAGCAAGGCTTGAAGATGAAGATTAAGACATTCCTTATACCCAGTAGCCCAAGATGTATTCTGAGGGTTTCACCATCGCTCGAGAGATAAACAGTGATTGGAAAAGAATAATTAGGATACAATGAAGAAGAAGTCGGTAAAGTGACCCTTTCAATTGATAAAAGGTAAAGACTCAGATAGGCCCCTGTATATCCTACTAGCCAAGTAACTATTCTGACCACTCCCTCAGCAGATGATATGTTCATATTATCTGAAACCCGGACACTACAAGCATGACTACCATATAGCAAATGGGTTATGCTTAGCATGTGGAACCGAAAGTCATTTGACAAAGAATTGTTCATTCAGAAGAATAGGAAATATTGCACCAATTCAACTAGAAGATCCATTACCACTAGTAAGAAAGAACCCGGGACCTATTGATAAGCGAACTCCATTTTCTCTCCAGTGATATTTCTTCAATCAGGCAGAAAGAAGACCAAGAGTTAGGGCAGATGGTAGAAGGAGGAAAGCATATAAATTGGCTAAAGAGGAAGCCAAAATATTGGGTAGAGTGGGAACAGAGAGTGGTGCTCAATATCTGGAACAGGAACCCTGAAGATATGACCCGTAATCATTAGTTGGTGGAGTCTCCATATCATATCTCGCTCTATTATCATTAATCTTAGATTTTCTGTGTTCACCTCCCTTTTTCCATGTTGTTCCTATCTCTTGCATGTTCGTCTCCCTTCCACTTTTTTAACTTTTTAGCTCCCATCATCTTTATACAAACTTAAGAATGGGTAACTAGAAATATAGCAGCAGGAAAGAGTGGTTCATTCTCGCCTTATTCTGGCATTCTTTGATCCTGTTATACCGTATTGCCTTACGTCTGGTAGTTCTTCGCTTTGGTTTCTATTCTTATATGCATGAATGTAACACGAGGATTAGTACAGATAGTGGGGTAGTCATCACTTATATAATTAGACAGATTGTGCCCCTACACAAAGAGTGTTAGTATGAAACAAATACCCAGATTCAGAACTTCTGTCAGGCACAGCTATTCTATTTTCTATAGTATTTCTGGAACGATCACGATCTCTTCTATCAACTTCAATGAGCTCAAGTATTTTCAAAAGTGATCTGCCGTAAGATTGACATCCTAAAGATAGCATTCAGGACTTATTTTGGTTATCATGAATTCTTGATCATGTCCTTCAGAGCCACAACAACTAGCAAACTTTCTGGAATTGGTTTACCACAAACCCTCCTAGCCTCGCTAATCTAGAGTTATGTTCTAGCCACGCGAGCTCAACCAGGCGTGGACCTTGCTGCACCTTGGTGCTTAGCATTTAGCGATATGTTGATGTTGGCTTCACTGCGTGAGCTTTACCAAGTGCGAGCCTCGCAGAGTGTTAGCTCCCCCGCACCCTAGTGCTTAGCGCCTGATGTTATATTGAGCAATGGCCCCACTAGAGTTTAACTTCGCCCGTGGCTAGTTCCGGCAGTGTTCAGCACTCAAGCGTCATTCCCTGGATTTCTCCCACCTAACTTGCTTTCATAGATTTAATGAACTGGGTTTCTTGCTGTGTCTGAACAAGCTTGTCATAATCTTCTTGACGATCTATTCGGCCAACATTGTAGGACTTGGGTATTCACTAGATATTTAATTTACAATCGGGATAGCATTCAGAGGGCAGTTATTATGTGTTCTTAGTTATGTTTTTCAGAGTAATTAACACTCAATATTCAGAACTCATTATTCTTGATTGTTCTTCATTTATTTCTCTGCGATCAGTTTATCGGGCTTTCTTAATCAATGATATTATGATCTATTTTTAGAGTGGCAGAGAACAGGTAGAATATCTAGTAATCTTATTATAGACTATTCATCAGGAATAGGTTCATCCCATATAGAGTAAGTATGAGTTTTGAACAGGTAAGTACATATTCTAAGGTCTCGTCTATTTAAAAGAAGTAATCTCCGTCAGATCCGTATGTTCAGATCCCAGAGCTTGGAGCTTGTGGATTATCCCGATTACTGATCAGAGATGCGTGGTGAAAGCGTGGATCATCGACAAACCATCTGAGGCTCTATCCTTCCAAGCCCCCTACTCGGCTCTCGAGTTTCCCTTTCATGACTCGTAAGCTCCTTTTATATTGTTCATACTTGTATTGTTGGCCCAAAGGCCATTAGCCCTAGTTTTGATGATAATAAAACATATGTAGTTATATTTCTAATAATTTCTTTTAACCAAGTTTCAAATTAATTCATAGTTGCCTTTTGGCTTCACCACAAGACTCGCATGTTTGGAAGTCAAGAGCATGTCGATCCCAGAGCCTAAGCACATATACGAGCTCAAAATTGCAAGTAAAGACTATACAAGATTTGTATTTTTGCTTTTTGTATTTTAGATAGGATTTATAGTCATTTGTTAAAACTAAGTTGATATAAGTTTATATCTCTTGAGCTTGACACACACATATACACACATCTTTCATATTCCTAAGTGCTTTTGAAAAGATTTCAAAACGATTCTCTTTCCCCTTTTCAAAATCGAGTTTCAGAAAAATGAGTTTTGAAAAAATTGGTTTTCGATTTAGAAAAGTATCTTTACAAAATATAGTTCTAACTTTATTTTGTATTGATCTATGATCTCACACTGATTCTATCAACTCCATAGAACTTTATTTTGTGTTTTACATCAAAGTTTATTTTTGTCGAAAAAATATTGATTTAAAAGTCTATTCTTGTCAGAAAAAGATTGACTTCAAAATGATCTTCAAAATGTGCTTTTGGCCCTTGATCGGTCGATCGATCGGTTAACCATAGGCAGAGCAGAATTGCTCTGTCGGTCGACCGAGTCGACCGACATGCACAAGATTTCTCTTAGTGCATTATGTGCACTTTGGTCGACCGTTCGGTCAATCGACTGCGGGAGCTTTGCTCTCAGTTTGGAACAGTCGATCGACCCGGTTGATCGATAGAGAGCTTTGCTCTCTAGTTGGGATATACAGTCGACCGACGGTCAAAAATTCGATCGTGAGCGACCTACAGGCCGGTTGACCGACAGAAGGATTTCCTTCTGTATTTTTTCCAATGACTAGTTTTTTGTTTGTCTTTTTCTGGGTCACATCCCAATGACTCTTTTGGGTTTTCTCCTTATGTTTTCATCCCCTATAAATAGAGAAACTGTAAAAATCCATTAAGATGTTTACAACAAGTTTTATCATCAAAATCAAGTTTTAAAGATCAATATTCATTTTCTCAAAAGATTTTCTGCTTGAACCTCAAATGCACATTCTTGATTTTTAGCTTGAGCCTTCCCTCTACATCTTTACAAGCTATTTTCACTACACAATCTCAAAGAGCTTCACCTCCTCATCTTGGTTATAGGATTATACCTGTGAGCCATTTGTGATCAGGCATTTTTTTCTATTATGAAGTTATAGAGGTTGTGGCCTCAAGTGAGCTAGTGAGCTCCGTTGCGGGTGTTGTGGCACCGAGAGAGGACTTGTGAGTCCATAGAGTTCTAGTAAGAACTTGTAATGGTTGAATATCTAGTGAGATTGGTCATAGTGAAAATCCTTCATAGTGTTGAAGGTGGGGATGTATAGCAGTGGCTCAAACCTCAGAACGTATAATCGTGTTTGCGATTGCTTACTCTTTCTCTCTTTACACTCTCTCTTTTCATGCTTGCTTACTTATCTTTTCTACTCTTTTGCAAGTATTCTTTGTGTTGATATTGATATTTGCTAGGTTGTTAGTAAGTAATTTTTAATTCCGTATTATTTCCTATTTAGTATAGTCATCACCGGTTCACCCCCTCTAGGTGATTTACAATTGGTATCAGAGCCTAACCCTAGCTTTGGTTTAACCACCTAAGGGAGATCCTTTAATTTGGCTATATTCATTTATTGCATTTGCTATTTGTTTTAGCACTCAAACTTGTTTTTATGGCATCACATGATTTCTCTTGCATCAAGTCTCTACCCAGATTTAATAGGTTGAACTTTCCTATTCGGAAAGTCAAGATGAACCTATTCCTCAAGCCCCTAAGGGTTAGACTAACTAAGGCCATAACCAAGGAATTATTGAGCCTTACGGTGATGAGAATACAAGGTCCGAAGCAACCACTAAGGACTATGAGGTCAATGCTAAGGCACAATATGCACTCACACAAGCATTAAATAATAATGATCTTTCTCGTGTAATTAATTATAAATCCACTTTGAGGTTGGAATGATCTAATCGTTACTCATGAGGAGACGTTGCAAGTCAAGAGATCTAAAGTTGGCTTGCTTCATTCTCAATATGAGAATTTTTACATGCACCTCTTTTGGAGATTGCTTATGGTTTGGTAACTTCTCCACTTGAAAATTTAAATTCTAGCT
This sequence comes from Agave tequilana, assembly GCA_038442645.1. Classification (NCBI taxonomy): domain Eukaryota; kingdom Viridiplantae; phylum Streptophyta; class Magnoliopsida; order Asparagales; family Asparagaceae; genus Agave; species Agave tequilana. Next base: position 28,037 of record JAVJIF010024536.1, read on the forward strand.
ATATATATATATATATATATATATATATATATATATATATATATATATATATATATATATATATATATATATATATATATATATATATATATATATATATATATATATATATATATGCATAAGAATAACTAGCTTTTCATGTTTGTTAATATGTTTTAGATGTGTATACATGATTTTTTTGATTGGCTTGCTTATACTTGAGCTAGTCCTTTGACATTGCTTTTATTCTAATACTATCCCATCGATTGCTTGCCCATATTTATAGTTTTTACCCATGCGTATTTGTCTGATAGATATATTTATATGCATGTGTACATAGATTCCTTTATTTGTTCATATACATGTATATATATGTTATTTGTATATCTATCATGTTCTTGGGTATCTTATTTAAATCATGTTTAAACAATAAATCAAGATAGCAATTACATGCCTCAACTCTTGTCTAGAGGAATGACGAAGAGAACTTAGAACCCGTTAAGGGTATTCGGCTTCAATATCTTATATTAATTGCTTAATATATGAGTTTATTATTGAAAAATATAATTTTAATAAAATAAAATTGTTTTGATATCATTTTTCTGTGTTTTCCATGCCTATAAGATTTGTGGTATTATATCTTTGTTTTATTATAAAAATATCTAAGTTAAAATAATTTTCAAAATCCTTATCTCATTTTTTTAAAAACTATTTTTGGGGTTCTCCTGGTCGATCGACCGGTCGACCGAATTGGCCTGAAATAGGGCCGGTTAACTGAGGTAACATGTAACAAAAAAAATTGGGCTTAAGCCAGTCGCCCGACCGGTCGACTGACTGAAATCGAGTTGCTTTCGATTAAGCCCCGGTTGACCACCCGATCAACCGAGAGTCGGGTCTGGCTGTGATTTTACCCATTTTAAACCCTAATTTCTCCAACTCCTTCTTATATCCCTCTTCCTCTACCGACTTCCTCTCCTATCCTTCCTATTTTCATTCATTCCCTCTCTCTCAAACCTTCTCTATACTCAAGATCTTCTCTAAAAATTGTTGGATCTCACTTCTAATCTCCGAATTCTCTTGATTTCAAGGTAATATTTCAGATTTTTCTTCAAGTTAAACCCTAGTTTCCTCAATATTTCTTATGTGTCTATTTTATTTCAATTTCTTCTTAATTCATGCTTAGTTTGTGTTTATCATCCTATATCCTAGCCATGTCTAAAAGACTTAGATCTGAGAAGGGTAAACAACCCGAATCCTCTTTAAACCCTTTTATTTTACAAAATGTATCACATAGATTTTCAGGTATTCACAATAAACATGTGATTTTTGGCAGGACTGTAGTGCTTGCTGACTTTAAGCACTTAAATTTTGCACATATCTTGAACACCAGCTCTTGAGAATATTTAGTCACCATCAAGGAACCTGTCCACCCTGAGCTTCTTCAAAACTTCTACTCTAATCTGACTTTTCAAGATAAATATATCAGATCTAGAGTTTTGGGCAAAGATATTAACATCACTTTAGATAAATTTGCTCGTCTACTATGCCTTTTTGGTGATGGTGTAGACATATGCAATGTTGATTTACATGTTTTTGAGTATCCTGACGGTGAATCTGCCCTCACTGCCTCTCTATTACTCCGCAATGATGAGAACCCGGTCTTAGTTAGGAACGAGGAGGTGAAGTACTGCACACTCGCTGCTCAAGTCCTGACTAAGATAGTGTTCTATAATCTCCTACCAAAATCAGGAGAATATAGTCATGCTCGGGGATCTACTCCTCTCCTGATCTATTGCCTTCTGAAAGGCATTAGAGTCAATATACTAAAGCTCATCATCAACTTTATGCTTTCTGAGCACCTCCTGATCCCAAACCGGCACTTACCTTTTAGGATGCTTATTACCTGACTACTCAAGCTATTAAAATTTGACCTTTTTGCTGAACGATCCATTGAACCATCCATTAACATCAATAGCATACTTCTCAAAAGGATGCATGCTAGGGAGCATGCTCTTGCTCCTAATTGCCTCTTATCATTCCAGCGTTGCTCCTGGATCCTCCTCAGCCTCTGTTGACCTGTACTCTGCTCTCTCTGCTCAATTTTGAAAACAGTTCTAAAGATGACTGCTCATCTTGAAAGGATTTAGCAGAGATTTTAGAATGCCTAACATATATCTGCTCATTCATTCGCTACCTTCAGACTTTCGTTGATAAGTGCTATAGTAGGCACGCTTGGCCTGTTCCTCTTCCGAGCGGCTACGCGCAGCCTCTTCCTACATCGGGTCCTCCATTTGATCCCTGGGTACTTCTCCTCCAGCTCCTTTTAAGGCACCGGCTCCTCTTGAAGATCAAACTTTTAGGAACAGTGACCTCTTTTGTGTTGATGACAAAAAGGGGGAGAGAAATTTAGAGTTATCTAGGAGTTTATAATTTCATGCCTTTATGTTTATGTACTCTTTTAGTGGACTTGTAGTACTTGTATTTTGGACATGTAGTATTTGCTTTGGACATGTATTTTGTGGTTTCAAATTTGTTTTGTTATTGGTATGAACCTATGTATGGATTATTTCTTTTATAATATCACTGTTATTTTTGGGAGGTTATGTATCTCTTTTATGATTGATATTCAATACATATCTTTTCTGTGTGGTATGTGGTGTCCTTTGTAAACCATCCATTTACCACGTGTTTGGAGGTTGGAGGTATAGGATGGTTGGAGAAAACTATTTGTGCATACATTCTTGTAATTCTGTATTCTTTGTATACATAGATGGGTTGCATAGAGCTTACCTTGATACATCTTGTTAATATGCTATTATCAATGTGTCTTGCTTATAAGTCACATTTGATATATGCATGTGTTTAGGGGAACTTCGCTTAAAGTCTCTTCCCAAATTATTTGTGATAACTCCATGTGTTTTGTCATCATCAAAAAGGGAGAGATTGTTGGCCCAAAGGTCATTAGGCTTAGTTTTGATGATAACAAAACATATACAGTTATGTTTCTAACAATTTCATTTAACCAAGTTTCAGGTTAATTCATAGTTGCTTTTTGGCTTCACCACAAGACTCGCACATTTGAAAGTCAAAAACATGTCGATCCCGAGCCTAAGCACATAGACGAGCTCAAGGATCAAAATTGTAAATGAAAACTATACAAGATTTGTATTTTGCTTTTTGCATTTTAGATAGAATTTATAGTCATTTGTTAAAACCAAGATGATATAGGTTGATAGCTCTTGAAATTGACACACACACACACACATCTTTCATATTCCTAAGTGTTTCTGAAATGACTTCAAAATGATTCTCTTTTCCATTTTCAAAATCAAGTTTCAGAAAAATGAGTTTTGGAAAAACCAGTTTTTGATTTAGAAAATTATTTTTACAAAATATAGTTATAACTTTATTTTGTGTTGATCTGTGATCATCTCACACTGATTCTATCAAGTCCATAGAACTCTATTTTGTGTTTAAAATCAAAGTTTGTTTTTATCGGAAAAAGATTTACTTCATAATGATCTTCAAAATGTGCTTTTGGCCCTTGATCGATCGACCGTAGAGAGAGCAGAATTGCTCTGTCGGTCGATCGAGCGGTCGACTGACATGCACAAGTTTTCCCTTAATGCCTTGTGTGCACTTCGTTCGCACTGTTTAGTCGACCGACTGTGAGTGCTTTGCTCTCGATTGGGCACGGTCGATCGACCTGGTTGACCGACAGAGAGCTTTGCTCTTTGATTGGGATAAATGGTTGGTCGATAGGTTGACTGCTAACCCCAACGGTCGAAAATCCGACCGCTGGCGGTCGACCGCCGGTCGACCGACAGAACGATTTCCTTATGTATTTTTCCTAGCAGCTAGTTTTCTGTTTGTCTTTTTCTGGGTCACATCCCAATGACTCTTTTGGGTTTTCTCTTCATATTTTTATCCCCTATAAATAGAGAGATTGTAGAAAAACCCATTAAGAAGTTTACAATAAGTTTTATCATTAAAATCAAGTTTTAAAATCAATATTCATTTTCTCAAAAGATTTTCTACTTGAGCCTAAATTTCATATTCTTGATTTTTAGTTTGAGCCTTCCCTCTACATCTTTATAAGTTATTTCCACTAAACAATCCCAAAGAGCTTCACCTCCTCATCTTGGTTATAGGATTATACTTGTGAGCCATTTGTGATCAAGAGAAGATCATTATTTTTCTTCTATTATGAAGTTGTAGAGGTTGCGGCCTCAAGTGAGCTAGTGAGCTCCATTGTGGGTGTTGTTGTTGGCCCAAAGGCCATTAGCCCTAGTTTTGATGATAACAAACCATATGTAGTTAGGTATTAATAAAATTGTTTAATTAAGTTTCAGGTAAAATATATGTTGCATTTCGGCTCCATCACAAGACTCACACATTTGGAAGCCAAGAAGATTTAGACAGAGCCTAGCACACTAGAAGAGCTCAAGGATCAAGCAATATCCAGAAGACTATTTCAAGATTTGTATTTTTACTTTTTTCATTTTAGTTAGGATTTATAGTCATTTGTTAAAACAAAGATGATAGAGGTTGATAGCTTTTGGGATTGACTCACACACTCACATTTCATATTCCTTTGTGTTTTCAAACAAAAACATACTACCATGTTTCTTACCATTTCAGAAAAACAAAGTTTCAGAAAACCAAGTTTTAGAAAACAAGTTTTGAAAAAACTGGTTTTTGTTTCAGAAAAGAATTTTTGTCAAAATATAGTTCTAATTTATTTTGTATTGATCCATGATCACACTCTAGTTCTTCAAAGCACTAGAACTCTATTTTGTATTTACTTATCAAAAGAAAATTTGTTAGAAAAATATCGGTTTTGAAAGATGTTTTGGCCCTCAGCCGGTTGACCGGGCAGTCGACTGCTGGCAGAGCAAACTGCTCTGTAGGTCGACCGGGCGGTCGACCAACATGCACCAAGTGCAAACCGTGCACTTCGGTCAACCGGGCTGGTCGACTATCTTAAATAGCAGTGCTCTCTGTTTGGTCCGGTCAACCAGCCTGGTTGACCGACAGAGAGTTTCATTCTCTGTTTGGGAACCAGGGTCGACCGTCCGGTCAACCGCTTTTCCCAACGGTTGAAAATCTGACTGTTGACGGTCGACCGGTCGGTTGACCGATAGCAGAAATTTCTACTGAGTTGGCTCCCAACGGCTAGATTCAGATTTGTCTTTTATTGGGTCTTGTTCCAACAGATCTATTGTGTTTTCTACCCTTATTTTTATCCCCTATAAATAGTGGGACTATGAAACAACTTCACAATAAGATTTCTAAGCCTTAGATAAAAGTTTTTCATAATTTAGCCTCTTTGCAAAAGATTTTCTCTTGAGCCAACTATTTCCAAAGTTTTGGTATTTTATCTTGAGCCTTTCCTCTACCTCTCTACTTGCTATTTATTGTGAGCTAGTTTGTGGTCAAGTGTTGATCACCAATTTTCTGCAATTGAGAAGTTGTAGAGGTTGTGGCGTCGAGCGAGCTAATAAGCTCTAAGTTGGTTTTGCAGCACCGTGAGAGAGGACAAGTGTGTCCGAAGAGTTCTAGTCAGAACTTGTAACTGGTTGACGATCCAGTGGGATCGGTCATAGTGGAAATCCTTCATAGTGTTGAAGGCGGGGATGTAGAGCAGTGGCTCGAACCTCGAAACAATCCTTGTGTTTGCTGATTGGTCACTAATGTTGCATATTTAGTATCATATTTCTATACTTATTATAGAATAAAATCTGCCGTGTCCTAATTAAATGTTTAATTTATTTGCAGGCCCATTCCTTAAGGAGATGAAGAGAAATGAGCCCAAAAGCCCACAAATTCTGAATTAAATCAGAATTAATTCGAGCTCAGTGAATCAGGGCAAAATCAAGAGGTTGAAAACCGGTTGAGAAGAATCCTCTCAGAATCAATCGGTTAAAGCCAAGAATCAAAGGCCATTTCGTCACAATCCTGGACTCAAACGAGAAAACCAACTGAAGATAAATGCAGAAGGAAAAATCAGGGAGACCCACCAATAGGGTGTGTCCACCTGGCCACACCCTGGCCGCGGAAACGCGGCCAAAGCCGCGTTTTCGCGACTTGGTTAAGGGGTTAGGGGAGCGTTTACTCCCCCACTCTTCCCGAGATCCTATAGGTTGGGTTTTTGCCTATAAAAAGCCAGTATTTGCACTGAAAATGGGACGACCATGCAGAGATAGGATTTAGACTAGTTTTTCATTTTTTAGTGTAGGTTTTTGTTTTTCTTTTCATGTAATTTTTCATTTTAACTTATGTAAATCAGAGGAGATCAGACTTTCATAGAAGAACAAAAATGAAGCTTGAGCTGAGAGTGACACCGGTGTAAGGTTTTTTTCTTTTCTTTTATCGTTATGAAATCGAATTTGTATTCTCTCTTTGTATGTACTTCGTTTTAGTTTTCTTCTTCTTCTTCTTTTCTACTTTACTCGTCTTTTGGTACAAATTGTCTTCCAAGTGAGTCTGAAAGCATCGAAAGAGCCTTGCCTTTGTGAGTGCCACCGATAGCTCATGACGATGGATGTGAGTCTCTCTGTATCATTTCATGCTTGAAGCTGTCTTGATGATGTAATGTGGAAGAGACCAATAATCAACTCTTAGGGGCTATGCACTGATTGCCTCCACTTCAAGGTAACATCGTCGCTGAAGATTCAAGGTAAGCTTTTGGTGAAAGGAAGGTAAGTAATTTTATTTCTTTTCTTTTATTTCTTTAGTATAGATTACCACATCTTTCAAATCTTTCATCACTTCTTTCCCAATTCATTTGTACATAGTCATTTTCTAGTTTTCTCCACCTTCTCATTCTACCGTTTTCTTTCTAACTTTAACATAACTCTTTTTTTTATTTTCATAACTTAAAACAAAGAAGAACTTTCGTTTTTTCTTCATAAATATTTCAATACAAAACTTTGAACGCTTCCATCGCAAACCCTCCTTGTGGATCACGACCCTCATAGCCACTTGCTATCGCGGTTAGAATTGAGCACTTGCACATGTTTATTCTTAAATCTGAAATTCTTTATTTTGTGTGCAGGTAAAGCTTCAATCAAATTTTTGGCGCCGTTGCCGGGGAGGGTAATGGTTTTTTATTGAATTTTTAGAACTAAAATGAATTTTTCTTCTCTGTTGCAGGTTATAGGGAAAGCAAAGCAGGAAAAAAGGATTGCAGAAACATATAAGTGGTCTTGGGCCTCTGTTCCAGAAAACAGAGACCAAGTACCCTCTGAATTGCCGCGTTTGCTCGGCATTAGCCGCGTTTCCGCGGTAAGGAAGAGTTCACTACTAATTGGTTTTTTTTTTTTTTTTTTTTTTGCAGGGCTGCTTGCTTTGCAAAATTCTAGTTTTCTGCAACTTTATTTCTTATATGCCATCACCAAAAGCCTGCTAATAAATCAACAGTAAAATATTTGTTGAAAAAGTTAAAAAATTGATTAGACGTTTGCATATTAGGCACGTGTCTTTTCAATTTATTTACTTTACTGTTGAAGAGTGCTGGAGTAAGGTACGTTCGCATTGCATGTAGAATAGGACTTATCTCTTGGTTGATTTATATCGCTTTGAGTGAATCTTGTTTACATATCTTGTACACTTGCACAAATTGATCTTAAGGGCACCACCCCATAACAAGATAAGGTGGGGATTTAATCATCCTTCCTTGGCCCAAAAATTAGATTCCAAGCACTCACTAACCCGAGCCTAACTAAAAATGAGTAGACGTTGGCCCTAGGGACATCTCGGACTCAATTAGGAGATTATCCTAAGGGGGGAAGGTGTTGGAATTTGACTCCTGCCAAATCAGTGTCTAGGAAGGGGATTAAGGGCCGAAAGCCCGAAGATTGGTGGTTATTTAATTAAGGAACGTCTTTGACGGAAAACCTCCCACCAATCTTGCCCTGACCTGGCTGATTAGTTTGTGGTCAAAGTCTGCATTAGACCTCCCGTGGACAGTCTAATCAGTTAGGAGTCGTCTAGGTCATAGGTCTACCCTAACTTAGTTTAGAATTTTTTCTTATTTGTTTGCTTATTGTTTGTTTTTTTCTTTCTTTTTATTTGTATTCTATTGTGTGATATGGCTTATAATAACAATTTTTTCAACTTTAATAGTAATTCATATTACACACCGACTTCTTTTTCGGATATTACCAACCCGGCATATCATAACTTTAACCAACCTAGTGTGCCGGATTGGTCTTATCCGAATCAATATAACCCATGTCCCCAATCTTATAACCATAATTTCCATGATAATTTCAACTCTTCACAGAGTCAATGGGGATTCACCTTCCCCGAGTCTAATTTTCAACCAATTTGTCCCCCTTATCCACCTAGTCCACAATATTCCCAGAATCATCCTCAGTTCCACCAGTCCAAAATAGAAAACCATCAATTTTGAAAAGGAGTATGTGTGAGTCCAAACAAAAATCACAAAATCTGATGGACTCACAATTTCACCACCAATTCCTAGACAACACTTCATCTTTTCATCAAAATAATGAACCCATCAACTATGAAAAGATGCTTGAAGCCATGACTCAGGCTTAAAACGCTCGTAATCGTGACATAGATATGATGGTCGAATCTCTACGCTCCCACCGTTTGACAAGTTCTGATGTCACTAACCATTCTGTTCGAGCCGAAGAGTCATGTTGTTTTGGAAACCAAGGTTCCATGTCAGAACAATCATTTCAACTTGCCCAAACTCCAAATTTTGAAAAGAATATTAACAGTTTGGCAAGTTATCCGTTTCCTGAAATCGAACTTGAAAATGAATATGATCATGAACCTCAATTTAGTGATTCAGTTTTACTTCCTGATTCAATAATGACTCTGGTGTCTTCACCTGATTTTAATCTTTTCCCCGAGTCAACATTGGATCCTGTGCCTATTCATCATGAAATTGAATCACCCATCTTTGATGATCATCATGTTGAACTTGACCAATTTTATAATTTTGAAAATTCTATTAACAAATTGGCAAGTTCTCATTTTATGACATTGAACTCAATGAGAAATGTGACCTAGATTCTCAACTCTGTGATCCAGTTCAAATTCCTAAATAAATATTGACTCTTGTTTTGTTACCCGACTTGAGTAATATTTTAGAGTCAATTTTGATTCCTACACCCATCATTCTTGAACTTGAATCACCAATATTAAGTCACATTCCATTGATAGAAAATACATGTGGACTTGAGTTTTAACTTCTTGACTTGGACACACTTCTTGAACCAATCTCGACTCCTGAACCTTTACTTGACTTAAGTCACCTTCTTGAGTCGGTATTAGTTCCAGTACTTCCTGAGTCCAAGTCAATCATTCTATCTTTTGACACTCCATTTTGGGACAAGGCAGTTGACAAATTTGACTTCGAAATTAATTATGAAATTTGAAAATTAGATGGGGTCAAATATTTAATAAAAATCCTTTATGGATTCATCATTTTAATGGGTTATATTAGAGAAATTTCTGGTGGGTTCCTCCGAACCCCACGAAAAGTCGATTGGGCCGCATTTCGTGGACCAATCAGACCACCACCGGAACCACCACCTTACGGTAACATTTTGCTTCCCTTTCTTCTTTTCATGCATCTATGCATTAATTCATACATTGAGGACAATGCATGAGATAGGTGTGGGGGAGGGTCTAACATAACTTAGGTTTTTTCTTTTTATTAAAAAAAATTAACATTTTCTTTACTTTTAAAAACTTTTTGAAAAATAGAAACAATATTTTGACATATTTTTTGTAAGAAATTAAGTTAATTTTAAGGAATAGGAAAATCCAAATTAGGATTTCTTATACTTGGTCAAAATAAGATTATTTGTTTGATTTTTAGGGTTAGGAAGAAAATTTGTCAAAGTAATTTAGTCTTGATTTTTACCTTAATGAAATATGCACACTTCATACACTTACACACTTAGGGTTCAAAAACAAAGATTCTTATGCCTTATATATAAAAAAAAGAAAAAAAAGAAAAAAAAGAAAAAAAGAAAAAAATGAATGAATCTAATTATTGATTATCTAGGTACTTTGCCGTAAGCAAGCCTTAGTATTTATGCGAAAGGTGATTAGATAAGTTTGAGAAAAAAATAAATATAAAAATCCTCTGATTAAGCTGAGTATTTGTGCCTAATAAAGCATAAGTATTCACGCCTAAAAGAGATTCAAATAATAAATCCTTAATTTTGTGGCCTTATTTGCTTGAGTCCTTAAGTCCTTGGGGTGTTTTCTCACCCGGTGCCTTAAGACCGTTTGGTTTGGGAGTCATCGATTAAAGGCTCGTTACATGGGCAGATTAGAAAGCCTAATAGAACTAAGGAATAATACCACAAAAATATATATACATATAAATAAATAAGGCATAAGAGTTAGAGTTAATGAACCCTTAGTCAAAATTTTCACAATTACAAGGTGCATATGACTCAGGGTAAAATAATAGACTAGATGAGAAGTACAATTTGACTCCTTACTTTGATTGATAACAAATTTTTGAATAGAGACTAAATTTAGGAATGAAAAATTTAGTCTTCCTATAACTTATAGATTGTTTAAATCTTACAATTATATTTCAAATATTTTTCTCTTTCAAAATGCTTTTCGAAAATACTAACTCTTTATTTCTCTTTCTTTATGGATTTTGTGGGTACAATCCGCTGAAAACCCTCACGAGACAAACTCGTCCTCTAGGGAAAACCTAGAGGTTTAACGGCTTGTTGCACATGCTCAGTACAATCGCGTGACCTGCGAAAGTGGTCTAATAATCCTCAGTATAGTTTAGTTGTTTTGCTCGAGGACGAGAAAAGATAGGTATGGGGGTGTGATTGGTCACTAATGTTGCATATTTAGTATCATATTTTCATACTTATTATAGAATAAAATCTGCATTGTCCTAATTAATTGTTTAATTTATTTGTAGGCCCATTCCTTAAGGAGATGAAGAGAAATGAGCCAAAAAGCCCTCAAATTCTGAATTAAATCAGAATTAATTTGAGCTCAGTGAATCAGAGCAAAATCAAGAGGTTGAAAACCGGTTGAGAAGAATCCTCTCAGAATCGATCGGTTAAAGCCAAGAATCAAAGGCCATTTCGTCACAATCCTGGACTCAAACGAGAAAACCAACTGAAGATAAATGCAGAAGGAAAAATCAAGGAGACCCACCAATAGGGTGTGGCCACCTGGCCACACCCTGGCCGCGAAAACGCGGCCAAAGCCGCGTTTCCACGGCTTGGTTAAGGAGTTAGGGGGAGCGTTTGCTCCCCCACTCTTCCTGGGATCCTGTAGGTTGGGTTTTTGCCTATAAAAAGCCAGTATTTGCGCTGAAAATGAGACGACCATGCAGAGATAGGATTTAGACTAGTTTTTCATTTTTTTAGTGTAGGTTTTTGTTTTTCTTTTCATGTAATTTTTCGTTTTAACTTATGTAAATCAGAGGAGATCAGACTTTCATAGAAGAACAAAAATGAAGCTTGAGCTGAGAGTGACACCGGTGTAAGGTTTTTTTCTTTCTTTTATCGTTATGAAATCAAATCTGTATTCTCTCTTTGTATGTACTTCGTTTTAGTTTTCTTCTTCTTCTTCTTTTCTACTTTACTTTTCTTTTGGTACAAATTGTCTTCCAAGTGAGTCTAAAAGCATCGAAAGAGCCTTGCCTTTGCGAGTGCCACCGATAGCTCATGACGATGGATGTGAGTCTCTCTGTATCATTTCATGCTTGAAGTTCTCTTGATGATGTAATATGGAAGAGACCAATAATCAACTCTTATGGGCTATGCGCTGATTGCCTCCACTTCAACGTAACATCGTCGCTGAAGATTCAAGGTAAGCTTTTGGTGAAAAGAAGGTAAGTAATTTTATTTCTTTTCTTTTATTTCTTTAGTATAGATTACCACATCTTCCAAATCTTTCATCACTTCTTTCCCAATTCATTTGTACATAGTCATTTTTCTGGTTTTCTCCACCTTCTCATTCTACCGTTTTCTTTCTACCTTTAACATAACTCTTTTTTTTTTTTCATAACTTAAAACAAAGAAGAACTTTCATTTTTTCTTCATAAAGATTTCAATACAAAACTTTGAACGCTTCCATCGCATACTCTCCTTGTGGATCACGACCCGCATAGCCACTTGCTATCGCGGTTAGAATTGAGCACTTGCACATGTTTATTCTTAAATCTGAAATTCTTTATTTTGTGTGCAGGTAAAGCTTCAATCATTTGTGATTGCCAACTATCTCTCTAAACTCTACTCTCTCTCTCTCTCTCTTTACTTGAACTTATATTGCTTACTCTTTTGCAAACTCTATCTAATTGTTATTGCTTATTGCTAATTTGTTTTTAATTCTGCATTATTTGCCATTGATTATAGCCTTCACCTATTCACCCTCCTCTAGGTGATTTTCAATTAGTATCAGAGCCTAACCCTAGCTTTTGATTCAACCACCTTAGGAAGATCCTCTTTATTTGGCTATAGTTATTTGTTGCATCTATTATTTTTTTGTGCACTAACTTGTTTTCATGGCATCACTCGACTTCTCTAGCATCAAGTTCCCACCAAAGTTTGATGGGTTGAACTTTTCCATTGAAGGTCGTAATGAACCTATTCCTAAAGTCCCTAGGAGTTAGAGTTGCCAAAGCCATTACCAAAGAATTTGTTGAGCCTCACGGTGATGAGGATATATGGTCCGAAGCAAACCCTAAGGACTATAAGGTTAATGCAAAAGCCCAATATGCACTTACACAAGCATTAAATGAAGATGATCTTTCTCATATAATTAATTGCAAATTCGCTTATGAAGTTTGGAATGATCTTATCATTACTCATGAGGGGACGTCGCAAGTCAAGTGATCCAAAATTGACTTGTTCCGTTCTCAATATGAGAATTTTTATGTACTTGAAAATGAAAGTATAGATGAAATGCTCACTCGGTTCACCAAGATCACTAATCATTTATCCTCTTTAGGTGACAAGATTGGTAATGATCAAAAGATCCGAAAGGTCATTAGAGCTCTTTCCAAATCTTAGGAAGTCAAGGCAACCATCTTCAAGGAGCTCAACAATAGAGATGAGATGGACTTCTTCGGCTTCATTGGTAATCTCAAAACCCATGAGATGGAGATGAAGGTGAGAGAAGAAAGGGAGGCTCCAAAGAAGAAAGTAATAGCTTTCAAGGCGACTCCTTCCTCCTATAATGAAGATGAATCGATGGAAGACGAGGATGAGGACTTTGCCATGCTCATCAGAAAAGTGGGCAAGATGTTCTATAAAGAGGGAAAACAAAACAACTATCGAAAAGGAACACCTCAAGGAAGACTTGAAAAGAAAAAGGAGGAGATGATTCCTTGCTTTCATTGCAAAAGGACGGGTCATCTAATTGCGGTTGCCCCTCACTACAAGCTACGACCTCCAAGAACGGGCATAAGAAAAAGAAGGCGATGGTGGCCACGTGGGATTACTCGGAGACAGAATCCGAAGAGGAGATCGACACCGCACACATGTGCTTCATGGCACATAGTGATGAAGCTTACAAGGTAAATCTTGAAAACTCTTTAGAAGATGATGATTTGACTATAGATGAATTAGCACAATTTTTTGAAGAACTATAAAATAGATATAAAATCTCTCCTTCACAAAACAAAAAATTGAAAAAGAAAAATGATCTTTTAAAGAATAAATTTGAAGTTGTCTTAAAAGAGAAAAATGATTTATCTATGTCTTTTGATAAAAGGAAAAATGATTTTGAAAAATACAAAACCACTTGTAAGGGTAAAAGCCCAATTATCACTAGTAATAAAAATGAATTTTTGTTTATTCAAAAATGCATTGAGGTTTTGAATACTACTTTGAAAAAGTGTGCTTTTGATATGAATAAATTTGCATTTATGTTTCCTAAAGAAAAAACCCAAAGGAAATACACTCCTCATGCATCAAACACACATCATGAAAAGCATGCACACACACATCAACACAAGCATGCATTTATGTATAGAAAAGTATATACTTGCGCTCATTGTGGCCGCAAAGGCCATTTAGCAAAATTTTGTTATGCAAAAATAATCATGATTAATAAAAATGTTTGGGTTCGAGAAAGTACTAACCCCATGGACCCAAAAAGATTTTGGTACCAAAGGACACGCCAAATTTGATTGATACAGGTGCGTCATCCTCCTCCAAGACTTAGGGGGAGATGGTGCCCGGGTGGTAGATGCATCAAAGCTCAACGAACAAATCGTCACTTGCATCGCTATCAAAGAGGCACCTATTTTGGAGATTGCCCGCGGTTTTGTAACTTCTCCACTTAAGATTTTTATCTCTACCTAGATATGTACAAGCATGTGATTAGCTAGTCTCATTTTGTGGTAAAATACTTTAATTATGTAGACTTGCATATTCTTGCATCTTGCCTATATTTGAGATTGTCTATTTAGCTTGCTTTTATTCCATACTAGCCATGTTTTGATTGTCCTTATGTCTGATATTTTTTTTTTGGTTAATAAATGTTTTTATAAGTATATTGTCAAATATGAAAATTCATTTAACAATAATTAAGCAAATAAATGGAGATAGCAATTGCACGCCTCAACTCTTATTTAGAGGAATGTCGAGGAGAAGTTCAGAACCCGTAAAGGGGTATTCGGCTTCAATATCTCAAATTTATAATGCTTAATTATTAAGAAATATGTTGTTATTAATAATATAAAATAAATAAAAATAATGATTTTTTATGTGTTTCTCATGCCTATTAAAATTTTAACATTGTTTTCATGTTACATATGTAAAAATATATTAGTCTCTAATTTCTTTTTAAAAGAAAATTAAAATTAAAACAAAAAAGATTTTAACTGTTTTGGGCAGTTACGATCGACCGAGCTAGCCTGTCATAGGCACGGTCGACCGACCGGTCGACCGATCTAACCTGGCATACACAAAAAAATCTTTACCCGAAGCCGGTCGACCGGGCGGTCGACCGATTGAAACCAAGTTTGCTCTCGGTTTGCTCCGGTCGACTAGGCGGTCGACCGAGAATTAGGTAAACTATTTTTCACCCGATAATATATAAAACCTTAATCCCTAATTTCTTTCATTTCTCCTCAAATCCGCTGACTCCTCTTTCTCCCCTCTTCAATTCTCCTTCTCCAAAAACAAATCCAACCTATTAAAAACTCTTCCAATCCAAATTTTTTTCCACAAAACTTGTTAAAGTCCTTCTCAGGCTCCAGATCTACAATTTTTCAGGGATTTTTCTTGGATTTGGAAGGTATAACCAAAATTTCTCCTTAATCTCTTCAATTTTTTTATTATTCTAGTTTATCCATCTTTATTTCATACTATTATATTAATTAATCCTTCACCATGTCCAAAAGATCCAGACCTGAGAAGGGGGAAACCCCTGAATCATCTTCCAACCCCTTCATCTCCCAAAATGCATCTCATAGATGTTCAATTATCCACAATAAAAGTGTTATCTATTATAGGACTGTGGTGCTTAGTGATTTTGAGCATCTTAATCTTGCTAATATTTTAAGTACTAGTTCATTTGAGCATTTGTCACCATCAAAGAACCAGTTTACCCTAAAATAGTACATTATTATTACTCTAACCTGTCTTTCCAATATAATCACATCAGGTCTAGAGTTTTGGGCAGGGATATCAATGTTTCCCTTGATAAATTTGCGCATCTTCTACACCTCTCCTGTGAGGGGGTAGATATCTATAATGTGGATTTACATGAATTTGCTTATCCTGACGGTGAGCCTGCCCCCAACGCCTCTATTTTGCTTCACGATGATGATAACCCCGCTTTAGCTAGGAATGAGGAGGTGAAGTGTTACACTCTCACTGCCTAGGTCTTAGCTAAAATTATTTTCTATAACCTCCTACCAAAAATAGGAGAGTATAGTCATGCTAGGGGTCCTGCTCTTCTTCTAATCTATTGCCTTCTGAAAGGCATTAGAGTAAATATTCTTAAACTCATCATCGACTACATGACGTCCGATCATTTTCTGGTCCCAAACCGGCACTTGCCCTTTGGGATGCTTATCACACATCTATTGAAGCAACTCGGTTCGATCTTTCCACTGAACGGTCTATCGAACTGTCAGTTGACATTAACAGCACTCTTCTCAAGAGGATGCGTGTTAGGGAGCGTGCTTCTGCTCCTCAGCCCCTGCCTCTCATACCTGCTAATGCTCTAGGATCTTCTTCTGCTTCTTCTGCTTCCTTTGATCCAATCAGCTCTCTTCACCTAGCTTCAGGAGCAAAACCAGCAGATGTCCGCTCAAACGATCGCTCACTTTCAGGGGCTAGAGTAGCGAGTGGACAATGATCTCCATCACATTTGTGATTCTATTCGCTATATGCAGACCTGCGTCAATGATAACTACTGTAGGCGCACTTGGCTGGCTCCCCATCCGAGTGGTCACTCACGGCCACTTCCTCCAACGGGTCCTCCTTTCGACGCATCTCCTCATGTTATTCCTGACGCACCAGCTTCCCCAGAAAACCCTGATTTCCAGGAGAGTTGACCCCTTTTGTTGATGACAAAAAGCGGGAGAGATATTTGATGGAGTTATTTGTAGGAGTTAGTTTTTATGTTTTATTTTCTGTATTTGGAGTTGGATATGTATTTTGTTTTATGGACATATGCCTTGTGTGTTTGTGTGTATTTGGTTTTTGAGGTTGGCATGAACCTCTAAGCATGTATGGATATATTTATTTTTGATATGGCAGTTATTCTTATTGTCTCTATGTGGTATATGTGTATTGTTTCTTATTGATCCAACCATCTACCACTTTTTTTTTTTGGAGGTTGGAGGTATTTTTGGATGGATGGAGGGTAACCGTTTGTGCATACACTTTTATAACTTAGTATCTTTGTTATACATAGATGGTTAGCATTAGAGCTACATTGTCATATCCTATTTATATACTTTTATTATGCATTTAGCTCTTTTATATCATATTCTTATATATGAATGTGTAAGAGGGACCTTCACTTGAAGACTCTTCCCAAAATATTTGTAATAACTCCATATGCTTTGTCATCATCAAAAAGGGAGAGATTGTTGTCCCAAAGGCCATTAGCCCTAGTTTTGATGATAACAATGAAAATCACCTAGAGGGGGGGTGAATAGGTGATTATGCTAATCTAAGGCCAATTTAAAAATTATGAAGCAAATGCAATGAGATGAATGAATGAATATGGCAATAGCAATCAAAAACACTAAGTAATAGCAATGGAAAGTAAACCAATCGCAAACACAAAGATATGTTATCGAGGTTCGAGCACCCAGCTCTACTCCCCGCCTTCCCAGAAGGATTCTAGCTACTTTCACTATCACAAAGATCAATTACAAATGGAGTACCCAACTCCTACAATTTCAGCACAATACAATTTCTAAGTAATCAAAAGATCACAAACTCTCTCTTTCAAATATCTCTTCCCTTACAAAGGTCCTTAGAGAATATTGAGAAGGAATGAAGCTCTTGTGTAAGTGAAGAAAGAAAATCAAATTCAGAGAGTATATCAAGAACACTTCTGAAAATGAATGAGAAATATCAGCACAAAAACAAGAAACAAGCTCTTTTGAAATATCCCAAACTTTTGAATTTTCTCTTGAATAATTGTTGTAAAGAGACTCTCCCCAAACACCCCTATTTATAGGAGAGGGCTAGGGTTTAGGGTTAGGAATTAATTACTAAAGATTAGGAAGTAATTAGTTCCAAATATACCCTCCAACGGATATTTAATTTCAAAAAATCAAGTTAAAACAGATTAAAAATATGCCCGTTTTACTGTTCAACGGCCATATCGGTCGACTGGCCCGGTCGACCGATAGTTCAAAAATTTGACCGTTATGAACTATCGGTCGACTGGTACAGTCGACTGCTCCTGACTGAGACTCAAAACATGTACCGGTCGACTATCGGTAGATAGCCGGTCGACCGAAAAGATAAAAGATAAACTATCGGTCGAAGGCCGGTAGACCACCGGTCGACTGGTAAGATACAGAGAGCAAACTAAAAACTTCGGTCGACTACCGGTAGCCTACCGGTCGACCGACAGACGTGCACACGGATACGTGCACTCTGCCAGATCTTCGGTCGACTGGTGGTATATTGCCGGTCGACCGGCTCAGGTCAAAAATTGAAATAGAAAGGGAATTTTGAGAGGAAAAATATTTTGATCAAAACTATTTTGAACAGGAAATCAGTATACAACATAAAAACAGATTTGTAGAAGGAAGAATTAGTGTTAAAGTATTTTTGTATATTTTATGAGGAATAAACTTGAAAATAGCATACGCGTGAAAACGTGTGTGTTTGAGCTTCAAACCTACTCTCTATTCTTTAACATGCTATAAAGCTATAAAACAAAACCTAAGGACCTCTGAAGCAATCTTTGAGCCATCCAATGCCTTGCAAGTGCCTTCTCTTCTATGATCCTTCCTTGATGTGCAATTTGCCTTCATTGCTATATGGAACTTAGAAGTTTTTGCAAAAGCGAAGCGAATGAGCTCTAAACATGGTACAAAACCTGAAATGCATCTTGATCAAATCATTAGTACCAAATAGCACTTATTTGGTTTGTTATCATCAAAACACAAAACAATGGAGAGTGTAACCTCTTGGGCCAACAATCTCCCCTTTTTGATGATGACAAAACAAATAGGCTATTTACAAAAATATGGGGAGGAGAAAACTCCCCCTCAAATTATGCTATATTTAAACATTATAAATATGCTCTAGATACCAATAATTGAAATGATAAAAAAATGATGCACCAATTATTGAAATCAACAATACAATACAAATGAAACTTTAAAACTTGTACTTGATACCAAAAACACCAAAAATCAAAAATTTGCTCCTTGATACCAATTTAAACTTAAATCATAGAGATTAAAAAAAACACATAAAAACTCATAAATTCATATGGAACCAAGACCAAATGAACTTATTTTTGTACATGTAACTTATTCTCCCCCTTTTTGTCATACATCAAAAAGGGTTATGAAAAACATGTTTAATCAATAATACACATATTTAATTCTCCACAAATAAACGAAAATCTAGCAAAATCAAGTGGTTTTGTAAAAATATCGGCTAGTTGAAAATCGGTGGAAACATAATCAATATCAATATCACCTTTCTCAAAATGATCTCTAAGAAAGTGATATCTAATCTCAATGTGCTTGGTCTTACTATGTTGATTTGCATTTTTAGTTAAATGAATAGTACTAGTATTATCACAAAATATTTTAATATTTTTATAATGCAAATCATAATCAAGGAGAGTATGTTTCATCCAAAGGACTTGTGCACAACAAGCCCCCGCGGCAACATACTCCGCCTCGGCGGTTGATAGAGCTACGGAATTTTGCTTCCTAGAGGACCATGAAACAAGACAATTACCGAGAAATTGACATGCCCCACTAGTACTCTTTCTATCTACTCTACAACCCGCATAGTCGGCGTCCGAATAACTAATCATAGAAAAATCTATAGTTTTCGGATACCAAAGACCTAATCCAATCGTTCCCTTAACATATCGAATAATGCGTTTTACGGCAATTAAATGAGATTCTTTGGGACACGATTGAAATCTAGCACAAAGACACACACTAAATATGATATCCGGCCTACTTGCCGTTAAATATAAAAGACTACCTATCATGCTTCTAAACAATTTAATATCAACATTTTTACCTTGTTCGTCCTTATCAAGCTTGGTTGTAGTTGCCATGGGAGTGTTGCAAGTTTTAGCGTCTTCAAGTCCAAACCTCTTCACGAGTTCCTTTGCATATTTGGCTTGGCTAATGAAGTTCCCATCTTGCAATTGCTTGACTTGGAGTCCAAGGAAGAAGTTGAGTTCACCCATGGAGGACATTTCAAATTCTTGTTGCATTACCTTTTCAAAATCCTTGCATAAAACTTCATTAGTAGAACCGAAAATTATATCATCAACATAAATTTGGACAATCAAAATATCATTATCAACATGCTTAGTGAATAGAGTAGTGTCTACTTTGCCTTTAATAAAATTGTTTGAAATAAGAAAACTTGAAAGCCTTTCATACCAAGCTCTTGGAGCTTGTTTCAAACCATATAAAGCCTTATCGAGTTTGAAAACAAAATCGGGATGAACATGATCAACAAAACCGGGAGGTTGAGCAACAAAAACTTCTTCATTAAGAAATCCATTTAAAAATGCACTTTTTACATCCATTTGAAAAAGTTTGAAATTTTTAAAAGATGCATAAGCTAGTGTTATCCGTATGGCTTCAAGCCGTGCTACGGGTGCAAAGGATTCCTCAAAGTCGATTCCCTCAACTTGAGTGTAACCTTGGGCCACTAACCTAACTTTATTCCTAATGACATTTCCGGACTCATCCAACTTATTCCTAAAGATCCACTTAGTACCAATTATTGGTCTATCGTGGGGCTTAGGAACAAGGTGCCAAACTTGGTTGCGCTCAAATTGATTGAGTTCCTCTTGCATGGCAAGCAACCAATATGGGTCCGTCTCGGCTTCGAGAATGCCTTTGGTTCAAAATGAGAAATGAAAGCAAAGTTACCACATAGGTCATGGAGTTTGGAGCGCGTTGTGACTCCTTTGGAAGCATCACCCAAGATGAGCTCCTTTGGATGATTTGTAGCATATCTCCAAGCTTTGGGAAGCGGTTGAACGCTTTCCTCATTATCCTTTTGAACTTCACCTAAAGGTTCTTGCTTTTCTTCTTGCGCGGGTGAGTCCTTCAAGGATAGTTTCTCCAAGCTTTCACCTAATGGTTCAAACTCTACAACATTCTCAACACACACATTAGATTCTTCAAACTTAACATGCATGGTTTCTTCAATAGTAAGTGAAGATCTAATGAAAACTCTATATGCTTTGCTAGTAGAGGAATATCCTACAAAGATAGCCTCATAAGCTTTAGCATCAAATTTACCCAAATTCTCTTTAGTGTTCAAAACAAAACATTTGCATCCAAAACTTTGAAATAGGAAACATTTGGTTTTCTAAAATGATACATTTCAAAAGAAGTTTTCGAAGAATTTTTGCATAAATAAATACGATTCGATATATAGCATGCGGTGTTTACGGCCTCGGCCCATAAATATTGAGGGAGGTCGTATTCACTTATCATTGTCCTAGCCATCTCTTGAAGTGTTCTATTTTTCCTTTCTACAACTCCATTTTGTTGTGGAGTTCTAGGACAAGACATTTCATGCTTAATTCCCTTTTCATCACAATAAGTTATGAAGAGTTGGTTAACAAACTCACCACCTCTATCACTCCTTATTCTCAAAATCGGAAAACCTTTTCTTTTTCAACTCTTTTTCTAAAATCTTGAAGTGAGAAAAAGTTTGATCTTTATTTTGCAAAAAGAAAACCCAAGTAAATCGAGAGAAATCATCAACTAAAACAAATGCAAATCTACTTCCATTTAAGCTTTTAGTTTTAGTTGGTCCAAATAAATCCATATGAATTAATTCTAGAGGTCTAGTTGACATGATATCCTTGATTGGTTTAAAGGAAGACTTGGTTTGTTTCCCAAGTTGGCACGCACTACAAATGCGGTCTTTCTCAAAACTCAAGCAAGGAATACCCTTCACCAATTCCTTTGAATTAATTCTAAAAAGATGTTCAAAAGAAGCATGTCCTAATCTTCTATGCCAAAGCCATGAATTTTCATCAAAAGCATTTAAACACTTAGTAGAACACTCTACATTAAGCATGTCAATTATATAAACATTGTCATCACGAAAACCGGTCAAAATACAATCATTTGATTTAATATCAAAAATCTTGCAAGAAGTATCATCAAAAACAACTTTAAGACCACGATCACAAAATTGACTAATACTAAGTAAATTATGCTTCAAACCATCAACTAAAACAACATTCTCTATTATAGGAGATGTACCAATTTGGATATTACCGATACCAATTATCTTGCCTTTGGAATCATCCCCGAAGGTGACGGAGCCACCTTCCATGTACCTTGATAGGGTTGTGAAGTTGTTGATATCCCATGTCATGTGCCTCGAACAACCACTATCAAGGTACCACCGCTCCCTACGTCTTGGAGCCTTGGTGTGTACCTACATCAAACATTTTAGGACTTGATTTTGGTACCCACATTTTCTTGGGTCCATGAGGGTTAGAACCATTAACCCAAACAAGATTATTTGAGCTATGCAATTTATCATAACAAAATTTTGCTAAATGTCCATTTTTGCCACAATATGTGCATCTATACACTCTACCATATTTAAATGCATAATGAGTGTGTTTTGTGAGCATTGGCATTGTGAGCATGAAAAGATTTAGCATGAGAAGCATTAGAAGTATGAGCATGTGGAATCTTATCATGAGAAACTTTAGCATGAGATGTATGCTTTTTGGAAAATTTTTCTTCAAGTTTCTTTGTATTAAAAGCACAATCTTTTAAAACTTTTTCAAAATCACTCATTTTAGCTTTAAAAGAAGAAATTTCATTATTATCAACAATAGGGGTTTTACCCTTACAAGAAATCTTATAAGAATGAAATTCATTTTGAATGGAAATAAGATTAGAAGAAGAGATCCTCTTTTTCTTGTGAAATCAAAGCAAGTTGAGATTTAAGAAAAGCAACTTCCTTTTGTAGTTTAAAACACTCCATTTTCTTGTTATCATAAGTTTCGGAAAGTTCTACAAAAGCATGCACTAGAACTTCCTTACTTAAATCATCATCATTATCATCTATAGATTCAAGAGTTTGAGGGGTTACCTTGGGTGTGTTTGCCATGAAACACATGTTTGCGGTGTCCGCCTTTTCTTCATCTTCGGACTCGCTTTCCGAATCCCAAGTGGCCTTGTAAGCCTTCTTTTCGTCTTGCTTTCTTGGCTTGAAGGAGGAAGTCATTTTCTTCTTGAATTCCGGGCAATCGGCCATGATGTGTCCGGGCTTGCGGCAATTGTAGCAAATGATCTTTCGCTCCTCTTTACCTTCAAACTTTCTCCGGAAATTTTGCTTGTTCTTCCAGTACATCCTCTTGATGTTGCGCACGAGGAGGGAGAGCTCCTCATCTTCTTCTTCATCTTCATCTTCGTCTTCAATGGTGGAGGAAGAAGACTTGAAAGCGATAGACTTCTTCTTTGTTGGAGCCGCCTCTTCTCTTGCTTTCTTCTCCATCTCATAGGTTTTGAGGTTCCCTATGAGACTTATGATGTCCATCTCGTCTTTGTCGTTCAATTCCTTCAAGGTAGTAGACTTGATCTCCCAAGATGGAGGAAGAGCCCGTATCACCTTGCGTACCTTTTGGTCGTTGGAGATGATGTCACCTAATGAAGAAAGACCATTAGTGATTTTTGTGAAACGAGTAATCATGCAATCAATTGTTTCATCATCTAGCATCTTAAATGATTCATATTGAGACCGCAAGAGATCTACTTTGGCTCTCTTGACTTGTGAGGTCCCTTCATGCGTGACCAATAAGTGTTGCCACATCTCATAGGCGGATTGGCAATGAATAACACGTGTAAGGTCATCCTCATTCAAGGCGGTAAGAAGGGAGTTTTGGGCTTTTGAGTTAGCCTCATACATCTTAAAGTCAAGGTCGGTCCAAGTGCCCTCATCACCATCGGGTGCCTCATAGGGTTTGGTCAAGGATTTGGCAACTAAGCTACCTAGTGATTGCAAAAATATAGTCATCCTAACCTTCCAAATAGGGAAATTAAGGCCATCAAATTTAGGTGGAGATTTAATGTTGTCGGCCATGTTTACTAGTGTGTGTATGGATGAATGAAAATGTTGATTAGCAATATTTTAGGATCTCTCTAAGGATGTTAAGCCAAACCTAGAGTCCAAGCTCTGATACCAATTGAAAATCACCTAGAGGGGGGGTGAATAGGTGATTATGCTAATCTAAGGCCAATTTAAAAATTATGAAGCAAATGCAATGAGATGAATGAATGAATATGGCAATAGCAATCAAAAACACTAAGTAATAGCAATGGAAAGTAAACCAATCGCAAACACAAAGATATGTTTCGAGTTCGAGCACCCAGCTCTACTCCCCGCCTTCCCCAGAAGGATTCTAGCTACTTTCACTATCACAAAGATCAATTACAAATGGAGTACCCAACTCCTACAATTTCAGCACAATACAATTTCTAAGTAATCAAAAGATCACAAACTCTCTCTTTCAAATATCTCTTCCCTTACAAAGGTCCTTAGAGAATATTGAGAAGGAATGAAGCTCTTGTGTAAGTGAAGAAAGAAAATCAAATTCAGAGAGTATATCAAGAACACTTCTGAAAATGAATGAGAAATATCAGCACAAAAACAAGAAACAAGCTCTTTTGAAATATCCCAAACTTTTGAATTTTCTCTTGAATAATTGTTGTAAAGAGACTCTCCCCAAACACCCCTATTTATAGGAGAGGGCTAGGGTTTAGGGTTAGGAATTAATTACTGAAGATTAGGAAGTAATTAGTTCCAAATATACCCTCCAACGGATATTTAATTTCAAAAAATCAAGTTAAAACAGATTAAAAATATGCCCGTTTTACTGTTCAACGGCCATATCGGTCGACTGGCCCGGTCAACCGATAGTTCAAAAATTTGACCGTTATGAACTATCGGTCGACTGGTACAGTCGACTGCTCCTAACTGAGACTCAAAACATGTACCGGTCGACTATCGGTAGATAGCCGGTCGACCGAAAAGATAAAAGATAAACTATCGGTCGAAGGCCGGTAGACCACCGGTCGACTGGTAAGATACAGAGAGCAAACTAAAAACTTCGGTCGACTACCGGTAGCCTACCGGTCGACCGACAGACGTGCACACGGATACGTGCACTCTGCCAGATCTTCGGTCGACTGGTGGTATATTGCCGGTCGACCGGCTCAGGTCAAAAATTGAAATAGAAAGGGAATTTTGAGAGGAAAAATATTTTGATCAAAACTATTTTGAACAGGAAATCAGTATACAACATAAAAACAGATTTGTAGAAGGAAGAATCAGTGTTAAAGTATTTTGTATATTTTATGAGGAATAAACTTGAAAATAGCATACGCGTGAAAAACGTGTGTGTTTGAGCTTCAAACCTACTCTCTATTCTTTAACATGCTATAAAGCTATAAAACAAAACCTAAGGACCTCTGAAGCAATCTTTGAGCCATCCAATGCCTTGCAAGTGCCTTCTCTTCTATGATCCTTCCTTGATGTGCAATTTGCCTTCATTGCTATATGGAACTTAGAAGTTTTGCAAAAGCGAAGCGAATGAGCTCTAAACATGGTACAAAACCTAAAATGCATCTTGATCAAATCATTAGTACCAAATAGCACTTATTTGGTTTGTTATCATCAAAACACAAAACAATGGAGAGTGTAACCTCTTGGGCCAACAAACAAACCATATGTAGTTAGGTATTAACAAAATTATTTAATTAAGTTTCAGGTAAAATATATGTTGCATTTCGGCTCCATCACAGGACTCACACATTTGGAAGCTAAGAAGATTTAGATCCCAGAGCCTAGCACACTAGAAGAGCTCAAGGATCAAGTAATATCCAGAAGACTATTTTAAGATTTGTATTTTTACTTTTTCCATTTTAGTTAGGATTTATAGTCATTTGTTAAAACCAAGATGATAGAGGTTGATAGCTTTTGGGATTAACTCACATTTCATATTCCTCTCTGTTTTCAAACAAAAACATACTATTATGTTTCTTACCATTTCAGAAAAATAAAGTTTCAGAAAACCAAGTTTCAGAAAAACAAGTTTTGGAAAAGCAGGTTTTTGTTTTAGAAAAGAATTTTTTGTAAAATATAGTTCTAATTTATTTGGTGTTGATCCATGATCACACTCTAGTTCTTCAAAGCACTACAACTCTATTTTTTATTTATTTATTAAAAGAAAATTTGTTGAAAAAATATTGGTTTCGAAAAGATGTTCAAAAACTGGTTTTGGCCCTTAGCCGGTCGACTGGGCGGTCGACTGCTGGTAGAGCAAAACTACTCTGTCGGTCGACCGGGCGGTCGACCGACATGTACCAAGTGCAAACGTGCACTTCGGTCGACCGGGCCAGTCGACTGTCTTAAATAGCAGTGCTCTCTATTTGGTCTGGTCCCGGTCGACGAACAGAGAGTTTCACTCTCTGTTTGGGAACCACGGTCGACCATCCGGTCGACCGCAGTTCCCAACGGGCGGAAAGCCGACCGTTGGCAGTCGACCGGCCGTCAACCGACAGCAGAAATTTCTGCTGAGTCGGCTCCCAACGGCTAGATTCAGATTTACCTTTTGTTGGGTTTTGTCCTAGCGGATCTATTGTGTTTCTACCCTTATTTTCATCTGCTATAAATAGTAGGACTTTGAAACAACTTCACAACAAAATTTCTAAGCCTTAGATTAAAGTTTTTCATAGTTTAGCCTCTTTGCAAAGATTTTCTCTTGAGCCAACTATTTTCAAAGTTTTGGTATTTTAGCTTGAGCCTTTCCTCTACTTCTCTACTTGCTATTTGCACTACACAATCCCTAGTGTTTTACTTTCTCATCTTGGTTGTAGAGTTGTACTTGTGAATTACTTTGTGGTCAAGTGTTGATCATCAGTTTTCTTAATTTGAGAAGTTGTAAAGGTTGCGGCCTCGAGCGAACTAGTGATCTCTAAGTTGGTGTTGCGGCACCGAGAGAGAGGACAAGTGTGTCCGAAGAGTTCTAGTGAGAACTTGTAATTGGTTGACGATCTAGTGGGATCAGTCATAGTGGAAATCCTTCATAGTGTTAAAGGCGGGGACGTAGAGCAGTGGCTTGAGCCTCGAAACATATCTTTGTGTTTGCGATTGCCAACTACCTCTCTAAACTCTACTCTCTCTTTACTTGCACTTATATTGCTTACTCTTTTGCAAACTCTATCTAATTGTTATTGCTTATTGCTAATTTATTTTAATTCTACATTATTTGCCATTGATTATAGTCTTCACCTATTCACCCCTTCTAGGTGATTTTCAGTTGTAGCACCGAGAGATGACTGTGAGTCTATAGAGTTCTGTGAGAACTTGTAACGGTTGACGATCTAGTGAGATCGGTCATAGTGAAAATTCTTCAAAAGTGTTGAAGGCAAGGACGTAGAGCAGTGGCTCGAACCTTAGAACATATCATTGTGTTTGTGATTGCTTACTCTTTCTCTCTTTGCTCTACTCTCTCCTTTCATACTTGCTTGCTTATCTTGTCTATCCTTTTGCAAGTATTCTTTGTGTTGAGATTGATATTTGCTAGGTTGCTAGCAAGTAATTTTAATTTCACATTATTTGCTATTTAGTATAGCCATAACCTATTCACCCCCCTCTAGGTGATTTATATGTATATCTCTTTGTATTCTCGCATTTATGCCTATCGGTGATGTAATATTCTTGTATTATTATGTCACATCATGTGATAACTTTGTAATTGTACTCATATGTTAGAATGTATAATGCACCACATATTTTCGAACTATGATTCTTGCATGTACTAATGCTTAGCGTATATATATGTGAGGGTATTCTTGAGCTACGTATATACATCGCAGTAACATCTCCGTACTCACGAGATCGGGGCATTATAAGTTTTAATTTTAATCCCGTACTAAAGCCTAAACGATCAAAATACCCTTCGCCATAACATATTCTCAGAAAAATTTGAAACAATTTCAGAAAATCCATAAATTTATGCGTTCTAAAAAGTTCAACTATATTGAAAGCGAATTGAAAACAGAAATGGGTGTGTTGGTCTATATCCGTCTTGATTCAACCTGAAAAATTAGAAAATCAAAAAGTTATTAAAAATAGTTTTGAAAGTTAAAAAAATATTTAATATAATAATACAACACATTCATTAGGATTAGAGAGTATAAGGGATTACACCCTTTCAGCGCGGGCAGTTATGGACAGTGGTAGATTCCCAGTCTACAGTCCAGCCAATCAGCGCCAACAATCACAGTCATTACAATAAATTCAGCACGTGCAGATCATACAGTTACAACAATCCATCAATTCGCCTCCATGTCGGTATATATGTCAGGTATATATGATCCTTCTTCTGCAAGAAGAGAGGAATCGCTTTCCTAATTCTCATATAGCACACATATACTATCATAGTAGCAGTTCCCCGTGCTACTTCATCCACTACACTAGCAGTTCCCTATACTAATCCATCCGCTACACTAGCAGTTCCCTGTGCTTACCCTTCCTCCATACTAACAGTTTCCCTCTGTTAGTCCTTCCTACTATTTTACCAACTAATTCTCACACTCGAGGTCTTAGGCTGGCATCATACCAGTGCTCCTAATATGAAAGGTGTCTTTTTTCATGTGTTCTGATAGGTATCACCTAGGAAGCACCTCAAATCGCTTGTGGTAGGTTCAATTCATGGTAAGATGATTTTTATCCACCACAAACTGGTAATTTCATTGTGATCTTAAGTCTACATTTGAGATCTCCCTCCTTTCAAACCCAAACCTTCCTAAAAAAGCCTCTCCCTTTACCTCGATGACCCAAGAAGCAGACATCATCCATAATGGTACCCATTCTAAAGGCGGAACCACTCCCAACACTAGGGGCATGGTCCCCCACATGACGCCAGTTGCAAACGCGCCACAGATGACACAAACTCTTCCTTATCTCAGAGGATAGCAACCAACACCACACCGCCGCTGTACGAAGGTCAGATGCTTCAGATGCTCACTGGCATGAAAGAGCAGATAAGGAACATCAAGTTCAATTAGGTCGCGATCGGGAGTAGGCAGCTCTCGACCGCGAGTATGTCATCCATGAATAGGAGACATTAAAGTAGCTTAACAACTAACTCCAAGCCAAAATTGCTGCCTTCCAAAATACCCAAATGCAGTGGAAAAGCGAGACTGGAATTGAAAAATCTACCAACATCCAAGCCCTCAATGAGTTGATCCAAAATGGATTCAGGAGGCAAAGTTGCAGCTCCATAGTTGATTAATACTTTCAGCTGTCAAAGTCTCCGACACCCCTTTCTCCGAAGAGATCCTGGAGTGCGAGTTTTCGAGAAAGTTCTGAACTAAAACTTCGACTACTACTCTAGAATGAGCGATCCGGTTCAACACATCAGGCATTTTCAGCACAAGATGGTGATCATTCCCGCAATGATCCGCTCATGTTCCTAACCTTTCTATTCATTCTGAAAGGCGAATCTTTTAATTGATTCTACTCTATTGCCACCACATTCTCTTCGCAACTTTGAGGAAGTGATTGAGGAATTTCTAACCCAATAAGCCTCCCGCTGAGAAGCCAAGAGAACAATCATCACCTCCTCTCTGTTAAAATGAGCAGGGTGACAATCTCAAGTCTTTCGTCGGCTACTTTCAGAGCCAGCTGGCCAAGATTCCTAACTGCGATGAGGATGTATCTGCACTTGCATTCATCAGTTAATTGCAGTTCTCTCACCCCCTGTACAAGCATCTGTTGAAGCACAACATCATTCGGATGAGTGAACTCTTGTCCCTGGCCACCCTTACATTTAATTGGAGGAAGCCATGAAGAGTTCAATCAGCCACTCCCCCAAATGCAACAATGACGAAGAGAAGATGAGCTCACAGCGCGAGACTCTGACCTATACTTGTAACTAGAATCGGCAGCAACCCACCTTCAAGAAACAGGCATTCTCAATTCTCTTTCTGGATCCACTCTGAGCCTTCAGAGTGGAACAACACTTCACCCTGCTGAGGTGTTGGCTGAAAGGTCCGTCATCCCAATTTTGATGATGATTATCCTATGTAGTTGTTTGTACTAATGATTTTTGTTTATTTAAATTATAAGTTTATAAGAACTATTATGTTTATGTTAGCCTCTCCAAAAAACTCATAAGTCAAGTTTTAAAGCTAACATCAAAGTGATTTAAGACCTTAAGTACCAAAAACACATCTTGCACTCAAGGATGGAGTTGATCGAGGCAAAACTTGCGAAGAAAAACAAAGTTTAGAAATGATGGATTATGATGTGCTAAGTTCCTTAATACTAACATTATAGCAAGTGGCTATGTGGGTCATGATCCACAAGGAAGGATTGCGATGTAAGCGTTTAAGTATTCTTTTTAAGTTTACTAAAAATTGGTTAAATAGTTTCTTCCTAGTTTTGAAATAAAAGAAAAGAAAAGAGTTCCAAGTCAGGAAATGAAAAAAATCAAAGAAACAAGATGGAGAAAATGTTGTCTTTTGTTTTAAGTTAAGAGAAGAGCTAATTTAAAGAGAAAGAATCAAAAGAATAAAGGAAGTGTTGTTTTTAAAGTTGTTTTAGAAATAAGAAATTAAAAGAAAGAAAGAACATAAAAGTTACTTACCTTTTCAGTTGATTACTGTACCTTGGATCGTTGGTAATGGTTTACCTTGAATTGGAGGTGATCAATGCATAACGCATAAGAGTTGGTTCGACTCTCATCCATATTACATCAACAAAATGAAGTAAGCATGAAATAGTACAGATTGAGACTAAGAACCCATCATCATGAGCAATCAATGACAACTCATAAAGGTAAGGCTATTCTAATGCTATTTTCCTCACTTGGATTGCGACTGATACCAAAAAAGTGAAGTAAAAACAAGAAGGAAAAGACAAAAAGTAAATTTTGATTAAATTGAAAAATGATTAAAAAAAATGAAGAAGATTACATTTAGTATCACTCTAAATATAATTCTTTCTCTCCTTCTCTTGTGAATCTCTTCTCTAATCTAAGTTTACAAATAAAAATAAAATTACATAAACATAAATAAAATCCTAAGTTAAACTAAAAGAAATTTAGCCTAAACTCTTTGCTAGTGTACGTCTCTTTCTGCTCTGAGATGTGCAATATTTATAGCTGAACTGGATAGAAGAGAGGAGTACAAAGATAGGGAGAGCAAACTCTCCCAACTGCCTTAATAAAGCTGTGGATCCACGACAGCGAATCTATGGCAAGGATTTGGCCAGAGTGCCAGATCTAGGAGCGCAGTGATTTGGTTCTTCTGTTATCTCTCAAGGATCTTCAAAATATACGTTCCAATCTTTCGTTGTGAAATAAATCCTCTAAAATCTAATTTAGTTGGACAAGATTTGAGATTATCCTCCCCCCCTTCATTAATCATACTTGCACAAATTAGACATTAAGATGGGTAAATAACAGAGTTTATTACCAGATAAATATATGAATGTAATAACAGATAATGCAATATGCATGTACAATCACACACCTATCTATTGCTCATCCTCGAGCAAAACAAGAAAACTAAATGATAGCCACTTTCGCAGGTTATGCGACTGCACTAAGCATGTGCAGCAAGCCTTTAAACATCTAGGTTACGCCTAGAGGAGGAGTTGAAGTCTTCTAAGGGTCTTCAGTGAGTTACACCCACAAAATCTATAAAGAAAGAAAAATAAAGTGTTAGTATTTAAAAAACGCATTTTGAAAAAGAGAAAATATTTGAAGTATTCTTGCAAAAATCAAATAACCTATATATCTTAGGATCTTCAAACTATTCATTCCTTATTTTAGTCTCTATTCAAAATCTTGTAATCAATCAAGATAAGAATTAAAACTGTATTTCTCACTTAGTCAA
Source organism: Agave tequilana (assembly GCA_038442645.1). NCBI lineage: Eukaryota > Viridiplantae > Streptophyta > Magnoliopsida > Asparagales > Asparagaceae > Agave > Agave tequilana. The sequence continues at coordinate 59,628 of JAVJIF010024536.1, forward strand.
GGTAAAATTCAAGACTAAATTACTTTCCAATTTTTCTTCCTAAACCTTGAATCAAACCGATAATCTTATTTTAACTAAGTATAAGAAATCCTAATTATGATTTTTCCTATTCCTTGAAATTAACTCAATTTCTTTAAAAAATAAGTTAAAATATTGTTTCCATTTTCAAAAAGCTTTTAAAGAAAAGAAAATATTTTAATAGAAAAATGAAGAAAGCCTATGTTAGAACCCTCCCCCACACCTATCTCATGCATTATCCTCAATGTATGAATGAATACATATATGCATGAAAAAAGAAGAAATGAAAGGAAAAATGTTATTTCAAGGTGGTGGTTCCGGATTGGTGCAAGCGTTGCTGCCCAATCTAAATAATGTGGTATTTGGTGGAACCCACCTTTGACCTTTTTTCTATATACATTGTTACTATTCCCAATTTGATTAGGATCATGCAAGATCCTAGCATGAAAATTATCCCAGTTATACGACCAATCTTGGAATATCATCTCAGAGTCATAATGGTTTACATTTAGGTCCACCAATGGAATGTGACTTGGTGGAGTGGTTGATTTGGGCTCAAGAGTGAAAGGTTAACCAATACTGAGTCGAGAATATGACTTAAATCAAGTTTAGGTTCAAGAGTCAGATATAGTTCAAAAGTTGGGTCAAATCAAAGAGTTGAAATTCACATTCATCTCCCATCAATAAATGTGACTATCAAAAATAGGCGGTTCAATTTAAAGATTTATGGGTACTGAATCAATATAGGCTCGAGAATTAGGTCCAAATTAGGTGAGGATACTGGAGTCAACATAGATTCAAGATTTAAAACTGAATCACAAAGTTAGGGATTAGGGTCACATTAATAATCAAATTTAATTTTCTTGAAGTGAAAACATGCCAATTTATCAAAAGTTTGGAATTGGTCAAGTTCAAGGTGTTGTGATGAAATTGAATTTTGGTTAGATTATCAAGACACCATGATTCTTTGTTCCTATCAATATGGTTAGAAAAATCAGGAATAATCAATAATATATTAGGTAGAGTTTTCTCACTCCTATCAATCATTGGGTTGCATAACTGATCTAACTCAGCCCTATTGATAGATTGGTTGAAATCATCTTGGATCTGAATGATGGCTTTTATACTACTTTTCAAGTCAATCGGTTCTTCTTGTTGTTGTTATGGAACTTGAAAATTGGAGTAAAGACCTTGCATTTGGAAATTTTGTGGGAACTGTGAGTCTATCATGTTTTGAAATTGTCGTTTGGACTTATGCAAGGCGTCTATACTCTTTTCTAACTCGAATTTTTCTTCTATCGGTTGATCTTGAAATGGAGTATATTATAACGCCCCAATCTCACGGGCATGGAGACGTTACTGTGATGTGTATACGAAGGTCAGAGATACCCACACATATATACGCTAAGCATCAGTATAAGAAAGAATCAGAATACGAAAGTATGCGGTGCATTATACATACTAACAAATGAATACGATTATAAAATTATCACAGGATGTGACTCAATATTACAAGAATATTATATCACTGATAGGCCCAAATGCGAAAATACAAAAAGATATACATGTATGAACAGTACAAATGATGCTCACGAGTCACAAAAGGAAAACTCAATAGCCGAGCAGGAGCACATGAAAGGATAGGGCCTTGGACGGTCTGTCAATGATCCACACTTCTGTTGCGCAACTTTGATCAGCAACCGAGAGAATTCATAAGTTTTAAGCTTTGAGATTTGGTCATGTAGTTCCAGGGGAGTTAGAAACTCCCCAACAAGTGGTATGGTGAATGCCAAGTAGCGTGCAGGGACAAGCACACGTGTATCGATAAATCTAAATCAAAAGAGCAGGTATTGAAAACCATGACGTGAGCTCAAGAATATAGGAGTAGACAGAGAGACAGTAAGTGTCAAGCAGGTAACATGCATGGTATAACATGATAAGAGCAGGAGACCAGTGGAATAGAACATAACTGGTAAGTTAGGATGTATACATATAATTTAATACTAGTAATAATAATAATAAAACCAGATATCCAAAGAAAAACCCGATGGAAGCAAATATGGCAAATACAATCTAGTTTATGGCTTCATGAGATAAGTACGTTGAAAGAATAATCCAAAAAAGAAAACCCTCATTTATATACCATATATCGCACGTCATCGTAAACTAAGTCCGTACGACCCAAATTACAAAATACACAATGAATTATTAATTGACATCTTTAATTATTATTACTTGTCCTACTTAGATGTCGAGGTATGTGGACTAGCGTCCCAGCACATATATCCATATCTGAGTAAAGTAAGGTTGTTATTGAAAATCAATGAGGGTATCAACAAATAATGTTTACAGTGAGTCTCATGCATGACCGAGACAGCGGTCCAGGGTATTCCCTTGTTGATGTACGGGCCGCAAGGCATAAAGGAGGATCTTATAGGATGCCCTTTCAGAATGGTACCAGGATGGTAGAGAGCTAGTGCTCCCCTCGGTCACTAGAGGCCTTAAGATCAAACTGAAAGTTCTAGCTGCATAACAATCCTAATACCACTATAAATACGAACAGATATTGATATCTGTTAGTTTTTCCTAACCCGATGTAAGTTGTCCCTTCTTATAATTTACTAGATAATTATCAGATTACAGGAATGAGCAAGAACAAGTCAGAAGTATCAGGAATACGGTTTATACTTGAATATATCAAGATATATCAAGCTGTCAGGTCATTATTCCTGTATAGTGATAATTATGAGAGTCAGGTATGTCATATCAAATGTCAGGTAATAGCATGACAGGGAATGTTAGCACATCAAGTGAAAGTACATCAAGCTATATAGGAAAACAGTTTTGATATAAGATATCAGTACGAATACTGAAGAACCATGCTGTCTCTAAAAAACAGTATAAATAAGATTTCAAACTCTTCACAACCATTAAAAGAAGAATAGATAAACTGTCAAGCAGGTAATTAGCAAGCAAGTGAACATCCAAGCGGAGCTAAGCAAGCTGGAGGCACGGGCAGCAAGCAATGTTTAATCACTAAAGCGCTTGACAGAGATACTGGGATAACTCAGCTTAAAATGCGAGTCTAAAATCCTGCAAAGTTTCACCTAGGCGAGTCTAGTGATAAAGCGCTGACCGCTAAGCATGCCTATCAGGCGGAGCACGAGAGACCTGACAATCTAAGCATCTCCTCCTTCGAGGAAGTTAGTGAGAGCCCGAAAACTAGAATACCCTAGGGTCTAAGCGAACTCTCGATAGATACCGCGAAACCCATAAGGGTACAAGGCCAACACCTATTAGGTAACCATCCCGGGAGTAGGCAAAAACCTAGAGTTTGTACAAGGGTACATGAACGAGATGTTAGTACCACACAAGCATACATATAAACGTGATAATATATAAGCTACTGTGGAGTGGTGAAGCCCATAGGCTGAGTGGAGAGCCCAGAGGCTAAACGACCACGAAGGGTCGGCCACACATAGTATAAAGTAGTAAAAGAACACATCTCATGTATAATATATATATATACAAGAAATAAACTACCCTAGTACAAACATTCGTCACAGGCATAATACATGTACAACCTTGGGCACTCGGCCACATATAAATATAAGGGTACAGCCCAATACAAAACACGAATACAATTCCAAAATATAGAATAAAATACAAGTCGACCTGATGATGCGAGAAAACACAAAGTTAGGCGAGACCATTCGCCTAGATCTCAGAAAACGCTGTGAAATCAGGAATCCCAAAAAAATGTGCACGCCCTAATATATAATAAAATATATATATTTGCAGGTAGAGAACTGAAGAGAGAGACAGGAGAGATATAGAGAAACCAAAATCAGAGAGAGCAGGAGAGAGAGAACTAAGAGAGAAAGAGGAGGGAGTCTGGGAGAGAAAAAAAAGAAAAGAGAAGATAGAGACGAGCAGCAGCCCCCCTGCACACGCATAGGGCCCCATTAGGCCAGGCGACGTCGACCGTTGTAGCTGGCTCCAGCCACCATGGGTGGCCGCTGGTCCGGTGCCCCAGGGAGAGGGAGAGGAGGGGAGGTGAGGTTGTTGGGTGAAGGAATGGTGGTGATTGTGAAGGAGGAAGAGGAACTGAAGGAGGAAGTGATTGAATTGAAGAAGAATGAGATGGAGGAGAGATAAAGGGGGTTGTGGTGGAGATTGGGGCTGCCTCAGGCATGGGTTGGTCGGAGATGGTGGTGGTAGGGGTGTTGTGGTGATTTTAATAAAGGAGGAGGAGGAAATGGTGTTAGTGGAGGGAGGAGACGGAGATGGTGTAGTTAATGTTTGGAGATGAAGGTGGAGAGGTGGAGATGGTGGCCGAAGGTGGTAGGCACCGGCGTGGTGGTCAATGGTGGTGATGGCACCGGTGGTTGGTTATTGCAGGAGATGAGAGAGATAGAGTGAGAGATGGTAAATTGGAGAGTGAGGAAGAGAAGGTGGAGGACAAGGAGAATAGAGATAGAGAGGAGAGAGAGAGAGAGAAATTTAAGAGGGTTGTCGTTGGCCAAGGGAGAAGAAAGAAAAGGAAAAAGAAAAAGAAAGAAGAAAGAAGAAGGAAGGGAAAATAAAAGGAGAAGATATTTTGGGGGAAGATATTTTGGGTTTGTGGTGGAGAAAGAAGGAAAAAAGAAAAAAGAAAAAGAAGGAAAAGATATGGAGGAGAATAAAAGAGAAAAAAAAAAGATGAAAGGAAAAATAATATTCGGATAGATATCCTAGATCAAGGAAAATACCGAAAATGCAAAAAAAATGGAGTGGCCTGGAAAGGTCTCCAAACTAAAATAGTAAATATTATTTTAAGTTATGACAAAATTAGATTCCAGAATTCAATCCCTTTTTCAAATTAAAATCTTGAACCGACGATACTGATCGACACCAAAGCCGGTCGATCTTCGATAAATTCAGAAAAATCTCTAAAAATATGGTAAGATAGAAAATGAGATTCAGAAAAATCCCTAAAAATATTGTAAGATAGAAAATGAGATTCGAAGAAATAATATGAAAGCAGATTTTAGAAATTCAACACCATTTGTAAATTTAAAAAAAAAATCTAAGAATTGATCGGCGGCACCAGTCGATACCAGTTTTGAAGATTTTATAGAATAATTCTGAAAAATCCAGGAAATCATGAAAAATCTAAAATATTAGAAAACAATATTTAAAACCAAAATCTATCAAATATGACTACCAGAAAGACCAATCAAGTAATATACTAGGATCGAGTCCTTGGTTCAGACTTGGGCTGACTCCAAATTCACGAATCCGGATCCAATGCAAAACCATCGCATAGATAATCATTAAACAAAAATAAATACAAATTAAATAAAAATATGATCAAAAAATTTGAATACGTAACTAAGTATGTTTTTGGGAATAGGGTGTTACATATATGAAGTTGAATGTTACTAAAATGGTTGACCATACGACTTGGTGGAGTTATATCCCCACTACTTGATGATAAGTGGAGTTAATTTATTTCAATCTTATTCATAGTACTGGGATTGGGGAGTGTGTTGAGTCGGATAAAATCAATCTGGCATATTTGGTTGGTTAAAGTTATGCAATGCCAATTTGATAATATTTGAGTCAAAAGAGATCGGGGTGAAATATGAATTTACATTTGCATGAAAAAAATTATAATTATGATCCATATCATATAAAAAGACAAATCAAAAACAAATAAACAAATAAATAATCAAAAAATAAGAAACTTGCCTTCGTAAGAGTAAACCTTAGACCTAGACGACTTCTAATGGGTTGACTGTCCAGGAGAGGTATATCGCGGCAGTCTGGCCATAGGTTAATCTGCTAGGAAGGAGAAAAACTCAGTCAGAGGTACTCGTTCAGAGCAACATGCCTTAATTAAAATAAACCACTGGTTTTTGAGGATCTTGCCTCTTAATCTCCAACCTTAGACACCAATTTGACCAGAGTCAAACTCTAACAATTTCCTCCCGAGGTCAATCTCCTATTGAATCTGAGATGTCCCTAGGGTCAACTCAACTCAATTTTAAGTTAGGATTGGGTTAGTAAGTGAGGAGATGATTTTTTTTGGGCTAAGGGAGGGTAATGACTCCCTCAATTTATCTTATTTATCGATAAAGCCATTAGTCATTTTCTTGCACGTGTGCAAGTATATATAGCAAAAGGTACACTCCGAGCAATATAAACTACTCAAAAGTGTTTCCTATACTACATGTGATGCATAGCACTCTTCAACAGTAATTAAAATGTAACAAAATTAGATAAATGCCCTAGAATGCTAAGTCTAGACCGTCTTTTAGAATTAACAATCACCAAATTACTGTTGAGGTTAAAAAAGTGTGCATAATAAATTAAGCAGGAAAACTAAACACTTTAGAAACTTCACAATTCAAGCAACCTGCAAGAAGTAGTGCTTCCTTTTTGTCGTGCAAACATGGCTTTGGCCACGTTTGCACAAAAACAGTGAGGTTCCCTGAGCTTTGCTTTCTAAAGCAGAGGCTCATGTGCGTTAAATATGTTCTGCAGTTATTTTTTTCCTGAAATCAGCCCCTGCACACAAAAACAGAGAAGAAAACTTAACCGTTAGTAAATTAAAAAGAAAATGTTGTCCCTCCCCGGCTACAGCACTAAAATTTGATCGAGGCAAAACCTGCACAAAAAACAAAGTTTAAAAATAATAGATTAAATGTGCTAAGTTCCTCGATACTATCGCTATAGCAAGTGGCCATGCAGGTCATGATCCACAAGGAGGAACTACGACGTTTAAGTATTCTTTTAAGTTTACTAAAAACCAGTTAAATAGTTTCTTCTTAGTTTTGAAATAAAAGAAAGAAAAGAGTTCTAAGTTAGGAAAGGAAAAAATCAAAGAAAGAAGGAGAAAATATTGATTTTTTGTTTTAAGTCAAGAGAAGAACTAAGTTAAAAGAGAAAGAATCAAAAGAATAAAGGACGTGCCCAGGGGCAGGACAGGAGGGCAGTAGAGGGTAAAGATGAAACGGTCTATAGAATCTAACTAGAATGGAGTTTACACTACGTATGAATGAACAGTAAAGTATGATTACAGTAGTGATGAACAGTGATCATGTATAGTAATAGTATGCACAGTAAATACTAACAGTAATGATGCACAGTGCTGATGAACAGTATGAGTCAGTATGAAGAAGATGAACAGTAATATGAGCGATCGCTCGTAACAGGACTAGAAGCCGAATACCCTGTGAGAGGTTCTGAACTTCTGCCTCCTGATTCCTCTTTAATGAGTTGGAGGTGCGCAATGCAATCCTGCTGTGAGAGCTATTGATCGATAGATGAATGCAAAGTCTACTTAAGATGAAATGCTTGAGAATGAAATAAAGATGAAATATTATTTGAAAATATTGAATTACAGAAGTGAGAGCTTACAAGGCTTGTCTTGAATTAATAGTCTTGGAGACCGGATATAAGGAGTAGTAGGAATACAACTTGAAATTTTAAAGAAGAAGGAGGAGAGGATTACAAGAGGAAATCCTAAGCACTTGTGTTTCTAGCTCTGCCTTTGAATGGAAGAAGTGGCCTTGAATTTATAGGAGAGGGTCGAGCCTTCTGGAGTGATGAGTAGGCTGGAATCTGCTTTGAGTCTTGTCTGTGAGTCCTACCTGCTTTGGCTTTGAGTCTTGTCGGCGAGAGCTTTGTGTCTCTCTGCTTTGGAATCTGTCAGCTTTGAGTCTTGTCGAGAGCTTTGAGTCTTGTCGAGGAATCTTCTTTTGCTTTTGCTTTTGTCTTTGTCGGATGCTGCTTTTGAGGTGAGGAGTCTTTGAGTCATGTCTTCTTTGGAATCTGTCAGCTTTGAGTCATGTCTGCTTTGGAATCTGTCAGCTTTGAGTCTTGTCAAACTTTGAGTCCTGTCGGCGAGTCATGTCTGCTTTGGAATCTGCTTTTGCTTTTGTCTGCTTTTCTTTTTGTCTTGTTTGATTGGATATTTTGTCTAGAGTGCTGTCGGAGAGGAATCTTGTCAGCGAGAGCTTTGAGTCAGGAATCTCGTTAGCTTTGAGTCATGTCAAGCTTTGGAGTCTTTTCAGTGGGTCATGTCTGCTTTTGCTTTGTTGGCTGCTTTTGGAGGTGAGTTTGAATGCTTTGTCTGGAGTGAAGGAATTTGTGTTACTTTATGTCCTGTCTGTCTTTGTCTTCTTTTGCTGCAAGTTTGAATGCTTTATCTGGAGTGTTGTCTGTTGAATGCTTTTTTCTGGTGAAGGAATTTTCTACATGTCATATAGATCTTGTCCACCTATAGGATCTGATGAAGAGGATGTTGTTGAGCTTGCTCGTGACCTATTGAGTTGTTTCTGCATTTTTCTGAATTTTTGGAATTTTAGGAATTGTTGGAATTCATCTTCGGAGTCTGAGTATTCTTGAATTGTTGTTGGAGTCTTGTGAGTGGGCTTTGGAGTAACTGGAGAGTCTGTCTTTTTAGGAACTTGTTGAATTTGATATTGAAGTCTTTTGCCGGTGGCGATGAACTCGGTAACTGTTGTGTCAGAACATATTGTTTGGTTGAATTTGTCCCACCACTTGATTTTGAATTCTCTGAAGAGGCTCATTGGAAATTTGTCAGTGGCACTGTAATGTTGACCAATTTGGTAGCTCCAGCATAGGATCCATGGAACTTTGAATTCTCTGTAGAATTGTACTGTCTTCTCGTAGTGCTATCCTTTAGCTTTGAGTAGGTAGATGTTGAATCCTTTGAGTACTGTGGATGGTAGGATATCTGTTGTGGGTCCATATGAATGCTACCATTCATAGAACCAAATTAGGAATTCTTCTTGGCAGTTTGAATGAAAGGTGAAGAATCATGAGTGGTCGAATGGCCTGTAAAGGAAGGCACGATACCATGCCATCCTATAGTCATGATAGGAGTAACCTTTTGGAATATAGTTGACTATGAAGTCTTTTGTAGTGGCAAGGCTTGCCCATTCTGATGGCTTGATGATTCTTTTGATAACACGTTTTGAGTAAGAGATTTGGTCAGGATTGTGCTTGTCCATGGTGTGGTATAGCTCAATAGAGCCGGAGTCTACAAGGACAAGTTCATAGTATCTTTGGTTTTTGAGTGGATCATCTGGAATCCATTGGCAACCTAATGGTAGGATTTTGTTGATGAATGAAGTAAGGGTTCTGTAATCAGGGACTTCATTGAAGGTAGTGAGTAGTAAATGGTCTCGATTTTTCTTTGCAAAATAGGGAGATGAATCGATTGTGAACCGAGGCCTTGAAGTATTTTGAATTTTTGAAGAAGGTGTTGAAGAAGTCATAGCATAAAGAAGAGGGGGAAAATTTCCTAGAACTTGGAATCTATTAGGACTTTGAATAGGAGATGTAGAGAGGGATAAGATTTTTATCTCATAATCTTTTGAATTGACTGTCTTCTGAATTGGAGACTTTCCTTTGTCTTCGTTCATTTTGAGTCTGTTTGTTCGGGAATTGGGTAAGGAATTGTCAAGACTGGGAATAGAAATAATGGTTTGCCATTTATGAAAGATATGCTTAGATGCATTGGTTTCCATTATTATGAATGTATGAGGAGTGCAAAGGTTTGAATGAACCCTTTTCATGCAAGGACCTGAATGAATTGTTTGAGGAATGCAAAGACTTGAATGAACTGTGCGAGGAATGCAAGGACTTGAATGAATCTTTTCCTGTTTGACTACCTGAGTGTTGACACTTTGAATGAAATTTATACTAGGGTAAATTGAACTAGTTTGAAGGGCTTTCAATTCTTCGTATCTAATAGGAATTATAAAGTTGAATAAGATTTTTTGTCCCATGATATTCGTACCTAAGCCGTTTGAATCAATCCAAAATGGGTAGATTTGAGTTAAAAATGGAATTCCTAATATCACATCAGTGTTCAAATCATTAACAATAATGAATTGATGTTTGAAACAGATTTTTCCATTACATATTGATATTCTTGTTAACTTTCCTATGACCTTTAATGGTGAATTATTTACCGTTACCAATTTTTCATTTGTTGATTCATAATATTTCGTTGGAAAGATCCCGTCTCTGATTACACTATGATCAGCTCCTGAATCTACCATAGCTGTGAAGGTTACTTTGGAGTTATCAATGGCAAGTGTTATTTGTATGAACCATTTTTGATAATTAAATCTTTGAATGGTCGAAATGAATTTAGGGTTTGAAGGTTCAGTGGTGAAAATTGTGATTTCATCTAAGGAGAAGGGTGGTTCTTCAGTTATAATTTCTTTTCCTTTATGAATTTGACTTTGAATAAGGGACATTTGTGTTTCATAAGTTAAGTTTTTTGTTTCTATTTGTCGTAGATCTTTTTTAATATGTTTGATTTCTTCTTTTAATTGTTTTACTTCTACTCGGATTTCTTGAATGTCATTTGGTTTGTTCTTTAGGTTTGTATTAATCGGATAAATTTCAAAAAAGTTTTGAAATACTAAAAGGTTGAGTTAGGAGATTATCCTTTTCTTCTTCTTCATTTATTATTAAAGATTTTAATTTTTCTAAGTGTTCCTTTTGTTTGTCTGGATCAGGAATTTGTTGTATCATATCAAATATCAATTCTTTTGATTTTCTTTTCAAAGTATTTTCCTGAGACATATTAATCATATTGACTTGCTTACATTTACAAGTAGTTTCGCTTGAGTCATTTGAACTTGATGAATTATAGAAATCATCGTCGTCAGATATTTTATTAATTTCAGAATAGATTTGTAACATTTCTTTTAATTTTTCTTTTATATTTGAATCTACGTCTGACATGCCATTTATTATTTCATTAATTTTACTTTGTCGTTTTGATCTACACCTATTCGCCATGTGACCTGGTTTGCCACATTTGTAACAAGTAATTGGTTTGGGTTTATTTTGATAATAGTTATCGTTTGAGTAGTTTTGAGAATTCTTATGTCTTCTTGGTTTATATTTTTTATTAGTAATCATTTTTTGAGTATGTTTCTTTTCTGTTGAAGGAGCCCTTATCCCTGTGATGCCAAATGCTTCACAGAAGGAGCCCATTTCCTGACGTTTGTTGCCATATTTGGCTTGGAATTTTACTCATGACACGCTTGTAATGCTTCCTTTTCGACAAATGCAAATAATTGACCGTATGTTATGGTACTAAAATCAATGTTGTCATCTTCAACTCCCATAGTCTTTTTAATACTTGTGAAAACTCTTTGGGAGAATAAATTGGGTAATGCTGTTATGAATTTTTCTTTCCAAAAAGATTTGGTTGAATCGGATCGTTTTAATACATGAGTTAGGAACATGTCCTTATACCATCTGAAATCAGAAAGGGTTGGACATCTTAAATTAGTAAGGAATATTTTGGAGGATCCTAGTTCTTCTGTAGGATTTCCTATGAAATGAGTGGCTATCGTAACAATGAGAAAATTAGCGGAATCATTTTTCTTTTGAATTATTCGTTGAGCGTCTTCTACTTCTATTTCATGATTTAAAACGGCTTGTTTCTCTTCTAGGGTTAATGAATTATCCCCCAATATTTTAATTGTCCAGTGAATCCAGTGACTATGTAGACTGTGACATTTTGTTCTGGTAATCGGTTGGTTTTGTAGGCTGTTACTGCCATACCTATCTCTTGTAGTGTATTGAGTATTCCGTATTCGCTTTTTCCGTCTATATTCCATTCGTAGACAGAAGTGCCATCATAGCTTGATTTGAATATTGCCTTTTCTTCGTATTGAATATCTAGAGGAGTCGGCCTAGGATAATAATTCCTAGTGTTGCCTTTACGCCAATTATATGAATTTTGATTATTTTTCTGTATGAATTATTTCTCTTGTATTTTGTACCTACTCGATTAATTTCTAAATTTTGGTCTGTTCCCTGAATATTATCTTCTATTTGATTTATTTGTTGTACTAATGAGTCATCTGATTCGTTTGTGGTTTCAGATTCTGATTTATCCTTTGTTTAATAGCGTTAACTTTTGAAGTATTATTAATTTTTTCTAAGGCTTGATTTACTCGTTCTAATAAACTTGTTGGCTGAGTTTTTCTCTTTAATAGTATTAACCTTTGAAGTACTTGGAGTATTTTCATTAATTTTCTCTAGAGCTTGAGTTACTCTTGCTAGTAAATTCATTGGTTGAATCTCTTCTTCGTATTCTACAGGTAAACTATTTGGTTGGAAATGTGGTTTTGAATGACTTTGTGGGAACTTAGGATTTGAATCCTTTTGAGTCCTTTTAATTTCTGTTGATAGAGAATCAATTTGTTGAGTTATGGTATGTAACAATTGAATTTGAATAATTATTTTGATGGTAAACCTTTTTAATGTCGTCAATGTTAACTGGTTCATTATAATTTTTACCTCTCTTGAAGGGTGAAGCAGTGACTTCTCCTTCATTAGTTTGAATCTTGATGGATTGTAATGGTGGATGAATTGAAGTTACAGTATTTCCATCTGTGAGTTGCCATTTCTTATATAGACTAGTTTGGACATTAATTTGGGATTGTTCGTAAGGGTTTTGAATTCCTTGTTTTTCTAAATAATATTTTAACCAAAATTCAAAAATGAAATCAAACTTATGTTCGTTCATGAATATGATCCATTCTTTTATTAATTTTTCTTTGTAAGTGCTATCGAATTTTGAGAACCAATTAAAATATTTGGAATCCCAAAAGTCTCCCATTAATTCGAAACTTCTGTTAATGAATGGTTTCTGACTAGTAATAGCATTAATTTCTCCAGTAAAGTCTGTTCTCATTTGGGATGATGTTGGAGAGTAAGTTTCTTGATTTACTTCTGGAAGAGGTGATTTATGGAATACTTTGATTGGTTATTGGAAGGAATATTCTGAACATGATTTCCTACTGGGTTCAGCGTACCTATAGGAAGTCGAAGGTCTTTCCTTAAATGAATTAAATCTTATTAATACTGTTCCGTCTATTTCCTCTATGATGTCAGAGACTTCCGTCCTCTCTATGTCTCTAGGATTTTGGGGATTTTCTATTTTGAATTCTTTCGGGATTGTAATCTCATTCCATTTGAGTCTCTTGGGGACGAAGGTCTTTGACTGCTCTGCTTCAATCTGAAGTAGAACAGTTTCCTCTTGAGTGGGTGAACCTATCATTTTGAATCTTGGGTGCATATGAGAACTCATTAATTTAAAATATATTTTGTACATAACCGCTACTTGTTCGGTGAATCTTTCGAACTCACCACCTTGCAAGTGGATGTCTAAGATCAATGAATCTAGGAATAATGGGTCGGTCAAAGATACAGAGTAATTGGCATACAGTTGAAATAGACTGGTCCGTTACATATATTGGTTTGAATCATGGATAAGATGGATGATTTATATCTCTTGAGTCTTTTATCTCTTAAGGCTGTGTACACAGGAATGTCACGCCAGTGTGGACTAGTGGCTTAATAGCAATTTGAATTAATCCAAAATGAATGTATCGGAATCCTTTCCTAAGGAACTCTTGTAACGCTAGTTTGGATAGTAGTTGAATGGTTTGAGATTTATTTTGAATATTAAATGACTCCCTCACTTTATCTTATTTATCGATAAAGCCCTTAGTCATTTTCTTGCACGTGTGCAAGTATATAGCAAAAGGTACACTCCGAGCAATATAAACTACTCAAAAGTGTTTCCGATACTGCATGTGATGCATAGCACTCTTCAACAGTAATTAAAATGTAACAAAATTAGATAAATGCCCTAGAATGCAAAGTCTAGACCGTCTTTTAGAATTAACAATCACCAAATTACTGTGAGGTAAAAAAGTGTGCATAATAAATTAAGCAGGAAAACTAAACACTTTAGAAACTTCGCAATTCAAGCAACCTGCAAGAAGTAGTGCTTCCTTTTTTTGTCGTGCAAACATGGCTTTGGCCACGTTTGCACAAAAACAGTGAGGTTCCCTGAGCTTTGCTTTCTAAAGCAGAGGCTCATGTGCGTTAAATATGTTCAGTTATTTGTTTCCTGAAATCAGCCCCTGCACACAAAACATAGAAGAAACTTAACCGTTAAAATTTAGTAAATTAAAAAGAAAATGTTGTCCCTCCCTGGCTACAGCGCTAAAATTTGATCGAGGCAAAACCTGCACAAAAAACAAAGTTTAAAAATAATAGATTAAGATGTGCTAAGTTCCTCGATACTATCGCTACAGCAAGTGGCCATGCAGGTCATGATCCACAAGGAGGAACTACGATGTAAGCGTTTAAGTATTCTTTTAAGTTTACTAAAAACCATTAAATAGTTTCTTCTTAGTTTTGAAATAAAAGAAAGAAAAGAGTTCTAAGTTAGGAAAGGAAAAAATCAAAGAAAGAAGAAGGAGAAAATATTGATGTTTTTGTTTTAAGTCAAGAGAAGAACTAAGTTAAAAGAGAAAGAATCAAAAGAATAAAGGACGTGTTAGTTTTTAAAGTTGTTCTAGAAATAAGAAATTAAAAGAAAGAAAGAATATAAAAGTTACTTACCTTTTTGGTGGATTACTATACCTTGGATCGGTTTACCTTGAGTTGGAGGTGATTAGCGCATAGTCCATAAGAGTTGGTTTGAGTCTCATTCACATTATATCATTAAAATGAAGTAAGTATGAAATGATACAGATTTAGGCTAAGAACCCATCATCATAAGCTATTGGTGGCATTCACAGAGGCAAGGCTATTCCGTTGCTATTTGACTCACTTGGATTGTAATCGATACAGAAAAATAAAATAAAAATAAGAAGGAAAAGAAAATAGAAAGTAAACTTTGACTAATTGAAAAACGATAAAAAGAAATGAAGAAGATTACATTCAATGTCATTCTAAATATAATTCAGCCTCTCTTTACCTCATGAATCTCTTCTCTAATTTAGGTTTATAAATAAACAAGAAAATTACATAAACATAAAAAAATCCTAAGTTAAACTAAAAGTAAAACCTAGCCTAAACTCTCTGCTAGAGTGCATCCCTTTCTGCTCTAAGATGTGCAGCATTTATAGCTAATCTGGATATTAGAGAGGAGTACGAAGATAAGGGGAGCAAATGCTTCCCCAACTGCCTAAACAAAGCCATTGATCCACAGCAAGAGCTGTGGATCCGCGGCAAGGATCCGGTGAGAGTGCCAGATCCTGGAGCGCATTAATTTGGTTCTCTGTTATCCGATACTCTTCAATTGGTTTTGTCTTTATCTCTCCGAGATCTTTAGAATTACATCCTAATTCTTTGTTGTGAAATAAATCCTCCAAAATCTGATTAATTTGGACAAGATTTAAGATTATTCTCTCCCTCCATTAATCATACCCTACATAAATTAGACATTAAGACAGTAAATAGCAGAGTTTATTACAAGATAAATATTAGAATGTAATAATAGATAATGCAATGTAAGTGTATAATCAAGAGTCAAGTTTAAGAGATCAAGAAAAGATGCAAATTGAAGCACTCTGGCTGGCCAAGTCCTACATCGGCTACTTTCACCTAGAGGGGGGTGAATAGGTAAAGTGCTAATCAAATGCAAAATTTAAACCTTTTACTCTAATAAAACTAAAACACACAAATGAAGTCAATAAGTGAAGCCGAATTCCAGATGAGGGGCTCTAGAACTTCTCCTTAAAATTCTTCTAGATTAAGAGTTGAGGTGCTTTAATAACATTCTTGATTCAATATAAGTGTAGCACAAAATCAAGAATGTATATTGATGAGCAATAAAAAAAATACAACAATAACTAAGCCATTTGTCCCAAGTATTTGGGTAGGCTACATGAACCAAAAGAAAATTACAACGAATCGGACACATGGATCAGCTTTCTCCACTCATTCTTATCGATCAATTGCCTTCACTAAGACCTTTAGCCTCTTTATCTTGTCGTATTACCTCCATCCATGTTTTCTTCAGTCTCCCCTGCGTTCTTTTAACGTGCCTTAATTTGATACACTCTACTCGCCAGACCGGTGCATCTATAGGTGTACATCGCACATGACGGAATCATCGTAGGTAGTTTTCTCTCACTCTTCTGTAGAGGCTATACTTATCTTAATACGAATATCCTCATTTCTCACCTATCTCTCCTCGTGTCTCCATACATCAAACGAAGCATGCGCATCTCTGCTATACTCATCTTCTGGGTATGATATCTATTTATAGCCCAACATTCTGTCCCATAAAATAAAGCTGGCCTAATAGCAGTCTGGTAAAACTTTCCCTTCAACTATAACGGAATATTACGATCACAAAAAACTCTTGTTGCGCTCCTCCATCTCAACCAGCCGGCTTGATCTTATGGTTGACATCATTACTGATCTCCCCATTCTTTTGGATAATAGAACTCAAGTACTTAAAATGACTGCTCATCAATATTTCTTGACTATCTAGTGTCAAAATACTATAATCTTAGATTCCCTGTTTACTGATTTTACACTCCATATACTCTGTTTTGGTCTGACTTAATCTAAAACCTCAAGATTCTAGAGTTTTCCTCCATAATTCCAATTTTGCATTTGCCCCAGCTCTCGTTTCGTCGACTAGGACAATATCATCAACAAATAGCATATACCATGGAATCTCATCCTGAATAGCTCTAGTAAGCTCATCCATCACTATGGTAGATAAGAATGAACTCAATGCATATCGATGATGCAATCCAATTGTGATAGAAAAATCACTTGTTATGCCTCCACAAGTTCTGATATTTGCCACTACTCCATCGTACATGTCCCTGATTATGTCAATATATTTGATGGGAACTCCCTTTTTCATCAACGTCCACCATAATACCTCTCTTGGCACCTTATCATAAGCTTTTTGTAAATCAATAAAGACAATATGCAAATTTCTCTTCCTCTCTTTCAAGGCCTCTTTAACTTCAGATTCGCTAATTCTGCGCATATAATTACGGTTCATATCTTGGCACTGAATGGTATGGTCATCTAAATCTGTAGAGTTACCATTGAAAAATTTGTCAAAATACTCTCTCCATCTTTCTTTGATTTCTTCATCTTGAACTAAAACCTTCTGATTCTCATTTTTGACATGCCTCACAGTACATAAGTTTTCTAGTCTTTCTCTCTCTTATTCGAGCAATTTATATATATCTTTTTCAACCTCGTTGATGTCCAAGTTCTTATACACTTCATTGTATACTTTAGCTCTTGCATTCTGAACAGCTTTCTTAGCCTCCTTCTTCGCTAGCTTATACCTCTCAAAACTCACTCCATCATAATTTTTCTTCAAATCTCTGTAAGAGTTTTTTGATCTTAATGGCAGCTTTTACCTTTTACCTCTTCATTCCACCATGATGTATTCTTACATGGTCGAGCACCACCCCGTGACTCACCAAGTACATCTTTAGCTACTTTTTTAATGCAGTTAGCAATTTATTTCTTGTTATATTGGGATCATGTTGGGCTTTCTAATCTACTTCATGTACTACTCGATGTACAAAAACTCCTTGGTTACCTTCTTTTAGCCGCCACCACTTATCTTAGGATCTAACTGAAAAGTCACCTAGAGGGGGGGTGAATAGTTGACAATGCTAATCTATGAACTAAATGCGGAATTTAATAACTTAATGCAAATTACACTCAAGTGTGATCAACAAATGATTCACACACAACCAAGCCAAGCAAATATGAATGCACAATATGAATAAGGCAAGGCACAAAGTAAAGAGAGAGATAGAGAGAGCCAATGGATCAAGCGCAAACAACAAGATATGTTATCGAGGTTCGAGCACCCAGCTCTACATCCCCGCCTTCGACACACGAAGGATTTCCACTAGCTTGTCCACTTAGGACCCTTTATAAGGAGTACCCAACTCCTCTCTTTACAACCTCCTCCCTGAGGCACAAATCCAAGCCAACCAACACAACCTCCTCCTTGACGCAAACTCCAACAATCACAACCTCCTCCTTGAGGCAAATTCCAAACCAATACAACAAACTCTCAATCACCAACCAATACAAGGATCACCTCTCAACTAGAGGGATACAACCCAAAGCACAAAGCTAAGAAAAGATTGGGTTACAACTTGGTGGTCACAACAACAACCACACAACTTCTTCTTCCACACAAATAACCTATAGATATAGATAGTAGATTTTGCTCAAGTGTGGAGAAAACCAAGGAATGGAAATCAGAAATCACAAAGAAAATCCTTGAGAAAAATCAAGAAATCAAGATAGAATAGTTCAATCAAAATTCTTTCCCAAAAACCCTTTCTTTGATTTTCCAACCCTAATGAAAACACCAAATGGATTATACAATTCAAGCTCAAAAACTTCTTTTGATTGCTTTGAAAACACCAGAGAATCAGCAAAAATCGTACAGAAAATCTTAGAGAAAACCTCTCTCAAATGGGGTATTTTATAGGCAATTACAGAAAATAGCCGTTTACAGAACTTTTGCCAGAAATAGCCTTCCGGTCGACCGGACGGTCGACCGCCCAACGGTCAAATTTAGAACCGTTGTGGCTACCGGTCGACCGCCTCGGTCGACCGAAATACCTGAGAGCAAACTGCTCTCTGTCGGTCGACCGCTTCGGTCGACCGGATGCAGTGTCAGCCTGCTGCACGTATCCTTGCACGTCAGTCGACCGGAACGGTCGACTGGCTTCTTTGTGCGGTCGACCGTACCAGTCGATCGGCCAAGCCTGGCAGACAAAACAGGTCTGAAATCTGGGGAAAAAATATTATAATAAATCCCACAAAATCTCTAAAATTTCACAAAAATAGTTTTATCATTTTATATTGAAATACAAACTTGTGTTAAAAATCCTAACACAAATTTCAAACATATTTGACTATTTTTGTGTCATAGAAATTTTGCCAAAAACCAAAAACCGTATTTTCTAAAACCTTGTATTTTGAATAGAAAATACACATTGTCTAAAACTCATCCATGATACAAAAATATGATATTAACACTTTTGAAGCATATTGTATATGAATAGAAATTCAATATACACGAAACATATATATATCATGATTTTTGTCATTAAGTCCAAAAATATGTTTGTTTTGTAAATACCAAAACATAAAACACATGGAATAGATTATCAAACAAAGTTTGTCTAAACAATGAAGCATGCATGTATATTGAACAAATCTAATATACATAAACCATGTAAACTTGTTTTGATAAGAAATCTATTCATGAAAACCAAGATCGGTTAAACCTAAAACCCGAAAATCAAAACATGAAAGGTGTGTGTTGTGAACTTGAGCTTATCATACTATTCTAATCTTTACAATTAGGATCTAAACCCAAACTAAAACTATGGATACCTAAGTCTTCTTGTAGAGCGCAATCTCCAAGCTAGAGCGCAATCTCCAAGTAGGCTCGATCCAAAAACTCTTGATTCACCGAGCAGGTGCAATGTATGATCTTTGATGCGCGGGCTCTTGAATCAACATGTGCAAGCTTCCAATACATCTTGTTGAAGCTAAACAGCAACTAATATCTGATTAATAAACTGAAACTAAAATCACAAAATAATTAGTACACATAACTACATGAGTTAATCATCATCAAAACTAGAGTGAAAGGCCTTTGGGCCAACAATCTCCCCTTTTTGATGATGACAAAACTCATGGAGTTATTATGCATGGATTAAAGTAAAGCTTCAAAGAAGCTCCCCCTTAACTCATGCATAGGAATAAACAAACAATAAGATGCATATAAACAGGGTATATAAACAGGGTTCTTGACATAAAATGATATGCATATGAAACATGCTATTGATTCCAATTAAAACAAAACAACATGCTCTTGATACCAATGGATACTAATAAAACAAAACTCATAATGCTCTTGATACCAATACCAATGGAGATGAAATGAACATAAAACTGAAAACTCATGCATATCAACTCAATAAATCTTCTCCCCCTTTTTGTCAACATCAACAAGGGGTAAAAACAAAAAGATATGAATTCTTCTCCCCCTAAATATATGAAACAAAGAATAAACAAACTACTTCAAGGGGTGAAACAAAAATGATACAAACCAATTAAAAAAGTGTCAAAGAAGTGCATTATGATATCAATAGAAAGTGATCATAAAAACATTTAAGAAATGCCTACCAATTACCAATTGAAAGTAAGAGGGGCATTGAAAACATATGATACCAATTGAAATTAGAACATATTGAAAATAAAACACATGATACCAATTGAAAAACACATTGATACCAATTTGAGTGAACAAATGCATCTTGATACCAATTGAAGATATATATCTTTATAAGCATATGATACCAATTAAAAATCAATAATCATTCTTAAATCATTTTTTTTTTTTCATAAAGTTAGGGAGTGGAAACAAAACCAATGGTAAACTAAATATCAAATGAAAATGTGAGTTTTCACCCCCCTTATGAAATACCAACTAAACATATGCTTAGGCTAGAAATAAGATACCAGTGAAAACTAAGTCAATTGAAATAATGTTAAAGCTCAAGCTTAGCATAAGCAAGATAATGATAATGCTTGTATAAAGAAACCATTGAAAATTGAATCAATTGAAAATGATGGTCATTTAAAAAAATCAAGCTTATCATAAGCAAAATTTGTGCAATATATCTTGAAGCACAATAAATCATCTATATATGTATGTAAGAATAGATACCAATTTAAAATTTGATTCAGAGATACCAATTGTAAATTGATACTATATGAAGTGTATGCATACATATATATAAGACAAAACATATATGAGTATACAAAAGGATGTCTAGATTTGATACCAATTGAAAGAATTCAATGATACCATTTGAAACAACAATAAGATCAGTGGTATATCTCATATTCACTACCACCCAATCATGTGCAAGTTTAAAATGATTTTCATTATAGCATACATGAACATGATCTCCCATCCAACCGCCCTTTGATGGTAGGGGTTTTCAAAATAGATTTGAAATTATAGTTCGTTTGAAAAACACTACCAAAGAAAAGGAATATCGCAACTAGTTAAATGGAAAACTTGTTAACTAGTACGAAATCCTTCAAGTAAGGAATAACAAAAATTTTTTCATGAAACATGAAAATCACATGATCACTAAACACTCAAATTCCATAAAGCCCAAATCATAGTCTCATGAAAACAAATCATGAGTAAACAAGTAAGTGAGTGAACAAGTGTAATGTGAATACATTGTCATCATGAAAATAGATAATCAAGCTCGATTGAAATTCCTTTAAATATGAACACATGAAAAACTAAATCTTCATTAAAGGAAATTTCCTCAATGACACGAAAACAAATCAAACTCCAAGGCATATGTATGTTTTGACAAAACAAAAGTATACATACATATCCCTAAACACAATTGAGTCCAAAATATAGTTTGTATGAAAAGCAAATGACTCAAGGGGCATACATGTATATCTTAAGATTTGTCAAAATAGACATATACATGAAGTGAAACACTTAATCATAGGAAAACACATCAAAAATAGGAATACATGTTGAATGCATGAATCATCAAAACTAGACTATACTAGAACATCTAATGGGTACAAATAGGCATCCAAGCACAAACATATATAAAGGTTTATTTGTGACCCATTCTATGTACAAGTATAAATCCTATTTTAATAAAACTAACATCTAAGCATATATCCAAATCATAAGCATAAAACGAGTCATAAATCACAATATTCTAAAAATGATCATTATGTAAATCCACATGCTATAAGAATCATAATATCAAAACAATTTGTGAAAACACAAATTATATATTCATCTAAACAATGGAGATATCAAATTGCAATACATGTATAGCAATAAACATACTAGTCAACATGAGTCATTAAAACGAAAGTTATAGAACATCATATATCCTTATGCAAATGCATGTGCATTAGATCTAGAGCATACATGTTAGTCTAAACAAGGTGAGGCACTAAATATAGATCCATATGAAGCATGGGTGCTCAAGTGGCTAAACATATACAACCTTACTAATGAACATGGCACAAAGCATAATGAACAACAAAACACAACATGCTACAAAGATGATCATTAGAAAGCATGTAAACACTAAATGGAGTAAGGGATTGTTACCAAAACTGAAGAGGCAACTTTTCAAGTCTCCAAAACCC
>JAVJIF010024537.1:0-44732 GCA_038442645.1 Agave tequilana
TAATAAGAATTTGCATGAAAAGTAAGTGACTCTAGGATAGACATGTATATCTAAAGTTTTGATAAAATTTGACATATACATGAAGCTAAACACATATTCATGAACACAACAAAATAGAGAATACAAGTTAACATACAAGAATCATCAAAACTAGGCTATACAAGTACATCTAATAGGTACAAATGAGCAACACAGCACAAACATATAGTAATCAAATGTGGCTCACTAGTTGTACACGTATGTACACAATTTTTAATGAAAACTACATCTAACATGTAATCGAAACATGAAGCATAAAACAAAATATAAACCAATATGATCATTATGTTAAATGCACATGTTTTAGAGTTATGATATACACACTAGCTAAACTAAAGTGAGAACACAAATATAAATATATATAAACATGGGTGTATCTCAAAGACTACATATGCATATCACTTGTCTAATCATGACATTTAAACATAATGATCATGAAAAACTAAAGCATGCTAAAATCAATCAATGAAAGCATGTAAACTTAAATAGGAGTTAGAGATAGTTTACCAAAACCATTAGGGCTAATCTCTAAATCTCCAAACCATGGTGATTCTCCCGCCAAAACATCCCTTGAAAGTGATGCATCCAAAAATGTCACCATTTAGCTCGGAACGCATCCACAATCAAGGCACCAATACCCTCACGTCAAGCGAGAGCCCACACCTACATCAAATACAATAGGAGTGAATTTTGGTACCCATACCTTATTAGGTCCATAGGGGTTAGCACCTTTCTTAACCCAAACAAATCTATTTACAAAATTTATATTATGTACTCTATCATAACAAAACTTTACAAGGTGGTCCTTACGTCCACAAAGTGTACATGTGTACACATGGGTATACATGATGTCATGTGTGTGAACATGATGAGCATGTGTATGT
Source organism: Agave tequilana (assembly GCA_038442645.1). Taxonomy (NCBI): domain Eukaryota; kingdom Viridiplantae; phylum Streptophyta; class Magnoliopsida; order Asparagales; family Asparagaceae; genus Agave; species Agave tequilana. The sequence goes on from JAVJIF010024537.1 coordinate 924, forward strand.
CGTGTATGGTGTAAATTTCTTTTGAAACATTTATTCCAAACGTGTGTGGTTCATGACATATAAGCTCAAAGTGGAGCCCAACAATCAACACTCTTCTTTAAAGCATATATATCTTTTTAATATTTGAAGAAGAGGTGGAGCTTGCAATATACACTAGAAGATGAAGTATGGTAAACATGTGAAGACAAATCATTTTTCAAAGATTTATTTTAATTTGAAACAAGTCTAAATCCTTTGAAATTAAAGCAATTTTTATTTTTAAGGATTCATTTTATTTTATAACAAAATCAAGTTTTGAGGATAAAATATCATCTTTCTTTAAAACAATGTCACAATTATCTTTATTTTTCAAAATATTGTTTTCATTAAGAGGTCAATGAGTCTCTTTCATTTGAAATCTCATCTCTCTCTTGCAAAGTCAAATTAAGTTTTGAAAACAAATCCTTATTTTTTTCTTTTATTTTAAAGTTTTCTTTTTCAAAAGTTTATACTTTTCTAACAAGTTTTCACAAATAATAGATAGTTCTTTATTTAATGCATCAGCATCAACATAATCATCACCTGAAGAACTAGCACAATCATCTAAATGAGTTTCTGAGTTTACCTCAAGGGAGTCATTCCCTGGACCGTGTAGCAAGTTTGCTCGGACTCATACACCAAGGGTTTCTTCTCCACATAGTTTGTCATTTGTCGTGCGAGAGAGGTCAAAGTGTTCCACACTGTAAAAGCGGAATCACAATGAGAAACCGTCATAAGATTATCTTTGTTGAGAGTGCGCCTAAGTGCCTATAGGGCTAGTGTATTGACCTCTATATGCTTGTTATTATCAAGATAAGATTTCTTAGTAGTAACAAGATAAACATGCATTCCTAGGGTTTTAAAGTACATACTCATCTTAAGCTTTCATACATCAATGTTAGAAACATCAATCATAGGAGGGGTCACGAAATCCATGAGGGTATAAACTAGTATGTATGCAAATGCAAATATAAATTAGCTATCCAAGATCTCACTCCTAAGTGGCTAAACCTAATATCAGGAGGTAGGCTCTGATACCAATTGAAAATACACCTAGAGGGGGGTGAATAGGTGTATGGCTAATCTAATAACAAATGGTACGGAATTAAAAACTAATTGCAACACACTTAGTGTGACCAAAGAGTGTAGCTGAATTTTCGGTGACGGGCTCTGGACTACCTCCTCTAAATTCCTCTAAATAAGAGTTTTGGTGCTATCTGAAACTCTCTTAGTCCAACACAAGTGAGGCACACAAACAATACCATCCATATAAGATATGAACAATATGATGCAATGCAAGATATAAAAGAGAGAGAGTGAGAGAGTGAGAGAGATAGTGGATCAAACACAAACACAAATATATGTTTTGAGGTTCGAGCACCTAGCTCTACATCCCTGCCTTCACACAAAAGGATTTTCACTAATGCATCCACATAGGACTTCCCACACAGGGAACCTCCACTGAGGATTTAGGTAATACAAATTTAGAGTACACAACTCCTCTCTCAAACAACACAACCTCTACACAAGAGGTAAGACACTATGCCACATAAGATCAACCTCTCAATAGAGGGATAGGCACAAAGCCAACACAATAACTTCTCACTAGAGGGATAGGCACAAAGCCAAAAATAATAATCACCTCTACACTTAGAGGGATAGGTAAAAACCAAAACTCTAACCTCAATCACCTCTACACTTAGAGGGATACCAACACAACCAAACACAACCTCCACAATAACCTCTACACAAGAGGGATAACACAAAGCAAAGAGGATTACAACACTTGGTGGTCTCAACAAACCACAAACCAATTTTCTCACCAAAAATAAGATCCTAATAGATAGGATAGATAAATAGCTCAAGTGTGAGAAAATAAAGTGTTTGGAAACAAATTACAAAGAAAAACACTTAGGAAAAACTCTAGAATGAAATAGAAATGAAGATCAAAATAATTTCCCCAAGACTCTTTTTCTTTAAATCATAAACTAAAGCTTACGAAGCGAAGAGGATGCCGATGCCAAGACCGTCATCCTGAAGATTAACTCAGGAGTGAGGGCAGCCAAAGCACAAGCATCCCATAATAGCACAAAAGGCCGACCCTAGAGATCAGAGCCGTCATCGAGCACCCTTATGTTCCCAGCTCTATGGTCGCTATAAGAAGTATGGGGATACATAGCTTCCAGTGACTACCTGCCTTGATCCGATCAATGACCAGACGAGCGAACTAGCCAGAAGCTAGTTCATTTATCATTTTTCCTGACGTTGGGCCTTGTCGTAAGAGTCGATACTTGCAAGAATGACATACCATAACAAACAAACACTTGAAAATCAAGAGTGCAATAGCATTCTCTATTCTCTCCTTCTCCTTCTTCCATCGGTTAAAGACAGAAAAAGACATCACCGCACACAATACACGATAGAATTTGGAAAGTGGAAGAGCATTTAGAAAGCAATGCAGATCTTCCCCTGAGATCATGTCCTATATAAAGAAGAAGCCCAAGCACCGACTAGTCAATATCTCAAATTCCAAGGGAGACGAAGTGCCACACATTTTGGGATCCTACATTGTCACAATATGTGGGACTTAGATCGTCGCATCAGATATACTGTACTTTCCTCGAATGTCACACATCTTGAGAAGCAACAGTTGCTATAATAATGCCGTAGTAGATGGGACGTACATTTAAGTTTCTGCGAGCTCGTAGAGCCACACACGCCACTACAAGACAAAAACTGAAGTGATAGCAAATCGACTTGAGCCCTGGTCTAGAGTTCTCTTCTCTATCTGCTCCCCTTCTCTATTAGAGTTTCCGAGAACTTATAGCCCCCAAGAGAGAGTTCTGACCTCCTCTAAAGAGAAGGAATCATAGGGGGTATCTGTGGTGATAATTTTTTGACCTCCTTGAGATTCCGCCACTGTTAATCCAGCACCAAACCGGTGAGCGACACGTGTCTACTTCTAGAATCTCTGACCAAGAGTACCCATTCGATTCAAACACCAAGTGGCTCATATAGTTAGAAGAAAGAGATAGAATCAATTTTGAGAATCTCTAAGCCAAATCACTATTTGAACTCGGCAGTTATAGCTCGGGAACAATCAACATATCAATAATTAGATGTAGAGAATCAGATAAAGATGGACTCTCATCTATCTCATTCTGATCAGGATGTCCAACTTAACTGCCTCCAAGATAAGTGAGTTAAGTGTTTTAACTAAGCAGGACTCCTTAGCCTTATCCAAGTGATATGACTTGTATATATATTAAACCCTTCCAAATATGAACGGGGATCGAAATCGAGAAACCCTAGCGCACCAGAGAACCCCACCTGTAATCGCCATTGACATAGGGAATCTCTCTCTCTCACTCTCTCTGTGATTTTCTGCCATTTGGGTTTTCACGTAATTCTCTGTATTTGTATTGGCTTTTCTGTTATTGATTATACTCACTCTATTATTTTGGTGCGTGGATTAATTCCTTAAGAAATTACCCATAACACCCTTCTACCGCCTCTCCCACTACTTCCTTCTCTACCTCTCGCGCTACTCCCCTCACCAAGTGTCCTACCACCTCTATTTCCATGCCTCCTTCCAACTCTCTCACCTCCACCTTGCTCTTCCTCTTGTCTCGGGTATTTTATTGGCCTCCCTCTAGTTTCACTTGGTACTCTACTAGCGTTTGGGATATGCCATGCTTACACTCCCTATCATTGTGCCATATTCTTTTGCAATTGGGAAACGTGATAACTTGACTTACTCTACTAAAACAACTCTTATTCTTGGGCTCATCATAACGCTTTCTTCTTGCCTTCTTTGGCCTACCCATCTTCTTCTTAGGCTTTGATGGAACAATCTTGTCGTTAGCAAATCAGGCCACAGTGTAGAGTCAAGAATTGGATATATGATTTCATCATAAGCCTAATGTAAGTTTCCATATAATAACACTTATCAGTGTACTACTCCAAATCTGCTTTGAGCAATGTTCGGCAAGCTCCTCCATGCGTGCAGGTATTCCCAGTCATTTGCCATTCGCTACAGTCACAAGTTCTTTTCTCGACATCTATCACATAGGTGTGTCCCTTCTCTTGCATTTCAAAGTGACATCAACCAGCCCATATAGTATTACATTTCCTTCAAGTGAATGTTGATTACATTTCCTTCAAGTGAATGTTGCAGTCTCAATTTCTTTTGATTTTTGGGCACACAAGACCCTTCCACTTAAACTTTATCACTCTTTTATCTTGGAACCTCTTCACACTATTCTTCTAATCATATACAACATGGTGCTCATTCGCCTATCTCTAGCTTGAAGAATATATTTATTCCAAGTTCACAAATATAGAAGAATGTCCTGATTTGCAGTACAATAAGACTGTTCCATCAAAGCCAAAGAAGAAGAAGGGTAGGCCATAGAAGGCAAGAAGAAAGGTCATGATGAGCCCAAGAATAAGAGTTATATCAGTAAAATAGGTCAAGTTATCAAGTTTTCATTTGTTAAAGAATATGGCACAATGCTAGGGAGCGTAAGCCTGGCATATCCCAAACGCTATAAGAGTACCAAGTGCAACTAGAGGGAGGTGAAGGAAATACTAAGACCAGAGGAGCAAGGTGGGGGTAAGAGAGTTGGGAGGGGGTCGAAGTAGAGGTGGTAGGACACATGAAGAGGGAAGTAGTGTGAGAGGTGAAGAAGGAAGTAGTGGAGAGGCGGTAGAGGGGGAAGGGTTGATGTGATGGGAAGAAGGGGTGAGCAGTGGTTTCGAAAAAACTCATATGGCCTATATGGTCTTGGTATTAAATCCCTGGGTCCAACAGCAAAGGCCCAGACTGATCTTGAAGATTTTCTAATGCTAATAATTTTTAAGGCCCAGTTGCTCTTGAGGCCACTCCATCTATTTCGATTATTTACAAACTTATCCTTGTCCCCACCTTTTCGACTCTTAGGCTCCTCTCCCTGTCGCACTCTTGCAATTTTTCCCTTTTTTCTATAATGTATTAAGGGTTTTTAACTCTCAAACTTATTAATTAATAAATTTATTAAAATATTAACTTAAAGTTAGTTTAAGAGCTAAATTAAAACTCTATTGCTCTCGTACAATACAAAACAAAAGAAGAAAAAAGAAAAAGGGGCAAATAATCTAATTCCGAACACCCAAGTTTGAAAAAAGATTCAAAAAAGAAAACAATATATATATATATATTATATATATATATATATATATATATATATATATATATATATATATATATATCAGAAAAATGTATATCAGCTGATAGCTGAGAGTGTCTCTTAACCGGCGGTGACGTGGCATAATTTGTGCCACAGTTTTCGGTAATCTTAGTGACAACCCCACTTTTGAAAATAATTAAAATTGCTAAAAGCCCTTGCTGCTATAAAAGACAGTTTTCTTTTGAAGAGATTAGTTTTATATTCTTTATTTATTATTTTTCCCTCTTTTCTATTTCTATCTCTCTGTGGCCTCCTCACGCAGTCAAATCTGGATTTCGGATTCGCAGAGAACGTTGTTCTAATAAAAGCGGGATCAGATATTGATATTGAGTTTGCAGATCTTGATCTCCATCAAATCTCTATCGAGATCTCCTTCAGATTTCTCTCAGCCTGTCTATTTTAATGTCAAGTCCCAACCATAATTCATCTTTCACCACCCTGTCTCGTCATCAGCCCCGCCCCTTTCTCCCCATCTAAATATGAATCAGTTATCATCAAGTTCAACTTCATCCTAGAATATAGCAAATCTAGCAGTAGGGAGATCTTTGGATGCGGATCAAGAGGTTAGTTTTTTTCTATTTTTTTTATGTTATTCTTCATTTCAATTGTAACTGAAAAAAATTATTTGGTGCCCTAGATGAGACTGCGACCTAGAAAAAAGTTTATAATAAAGGATGCAACTAAGGTTACAGTTTTAATAAATAATATCATAATTCTTTTAAGGTATGGCCTTAGTCGCAGTTTATAATTACATTAGGTGTGCGACCTTAGTCGAGTCCTTTAATATATTAAAGTTTCTGTCTATCTTATAGTCATTAATTATTTAAGGACCGCGATAATAGTTGTAGTATTTAATAAAATAATTTTCTTAATATTATAAACATCCTAAAGGATGAGACAGAGGTCGCAGTATTTAGTAAATATTTTCACAATTTTTTTAATTTGCGACCTTAGTCGAAATCTATAATTACATTAGGTGTGCGACCTTAGTCGTAGTCCTTTATTATATTAAAATTTCTGTCTATCTTATAGTTATTAATTATTTATGGACTGCGATAATAGTCGCAGTATTTAATAAAATCTTTTCTGTAATATTATAAACATCTACAATAGTGTGACTACATCCCTCAAATATTTTTGGTAGTGCGACTAAGGTTGCAGTCGTTAATTATTATATTTATGTTACTTTCCTCAATTATTTCTTTAATTTTAATATAACATTTTTTGGTAGAAAATGAATTTGCATGGTGAAATATCTGGAAGCATAGTTATTTTTTAGGACAGAAATTTGCAACAGATGATGAAGCATACAACTTTTACAATGGTTATGAAAGGAACATTGGTTTTATGTGAGAAAACAATAGGTAAATCATGGAGACCTCCGCATGAAGTTATTTATAGAAAATATTATTGTAACAAGGAGGGTGTGAAGAAGTTAGGTGACAAAAGATAAAAAGAGCTTACCGTCAACCGTCGTATTGATACTAAAGTTCAGTGTCCTGCTAAGATGCATATTCGTTTGTGTTTATTACAAGATAGAAGATTTTGAGTGGTCACCAAGTTTGTTGATTCACATTCACATGATTTATCAAACCCGAATAAAGTTCATCACTTTTACTCTCATCAGACACATCAATCAAAGATGAGCAGAAACATTATGACCAATTTGAGTTATGTAGAAATGCGTCATTCTTTTTACACTATCAGTGTTGTTAATGCAATGAATCATGGAGAAGGTTATGAATAAGTAAGTCCATAACAAGTCATTGATTTTATTCGACACAGAAGAAATAATATTGGGCAAGAGTTTATTTCTGTCATCAAATATTTTTAAGAGAAAGTAGAGACATATCAAGATTTTTTCTTTGCCAGTGAGATTGATCATGCAGGCACACTAAGAAGTATCTTTTGGATGATGGAAGAGCAATATCTCTTATTTAAGTTTTTCTGATGTAGTGATTTTTGACATAACATTCAGGACTAATCACTTGAACTTGCCCTTTGCTCATCGACATTCATCATTCACTTGCTGCTCCAGCTGCTCATCTTTTATGACATCTAATTCAATTTTCCTCCTTCTTTTTACCAGAAGATCATCCAAAGCATCTTCGATGGATATTTTTGTGATCTTCTTAATATTTGTGAAATAATGTTTAATGACACCTCTGTCCTTCAATATACAAGTCTTATTCATTATGAAATCTGCCCCGATGATAGGTAGACCAAAGGTTAAGGCAACATCCTCTACTGTTAGCTTGATTCGTTTGCCGCCGATCAGAAAGCTCCTTAAGTCCCTATCATACTGGTCTACAATCTTCAAAATACTGATGTTTGATTTTTAGCCCTTTGTCACCTCCAAATTCCTCATTATAGAATGTCATGGAAATTGTACCGAATGGCGTCTCCTTCATTGCATTGATGAAATCTGAATGAATGTGCTTTTTGAATTTTCTGATTAATTTGCACATTGGCTTTAGGCTCGATCTCATTGGACGAACCATCATTTCTTACTTAACTACTGATGCAGAAACATTAAAAACATAAGTCCAAATTAAACAAAGCCTCGGTTGCAGTACTTATAAATAACTTAATTAATAAAAAGACTGTGACCTTGGTTGCAACTATGAAAAATAAGTTATAAAAGACTGTGACCAAGGTCGTAGAGTTATCAAACAAAACTTTCTTAAATGGACTGTTGTTACATAAGACAACGACCAATGTCGCAGTCTTCTAATCAACTTAATTACTTAATGTATGAGACCATGGTCGCTGTTTCATAAGACCGCGACTCTTGTTTCATAAGACTGCGATCACGGTCGCGATATCTTATTTAGCTTAATTAATAAAAAAATTGTGACCCTTGTCAAAAAAATGGATAAAAAAGTTAAACAATACTGTGATCAAGGTCGCAGTGTAAAATAAAATAAATTGAAAAAGTAAAAATGAAGTTAAAAAATAATGCGGTCTCGATTGCAGTGTTCTTAACAGTACAAAATTAGGAAACTTGTTAAAAAAACTTTTTTAAATCCAAAAAATTATTTTTCACAAACTCCGACTTCGATTGCAGTTTCTGAAAACAAACAAATTAAAAAAATGGTTTCAAGTCACAGTAAGTGGTTGAATTGTGATTAAAACAACTTTCAAAAACTAAATTAATTTGAAAATTAATGCGACCATGGTCACATTATTTTAAAAAAATATTTTTCTAAAAATATTTTTGAAATTAAAAAGTTCAAAATTTTAATAAAAAACCCATTTTAATCAAAATGTTCAGTTGAATTTTAGTTTTTAGAATTAAAATTCAACACTAAAATCAAAATTTTTTTGGGACAAGACAACGATCTAAAGTGAATTGATATTAAAAAGGTGAAAGTTATTAAATGCAAAAGTTTTGAAAACCTTTATGAAAAATCATAAAATTTTTGCTAGGGCACCCAATAATCTAGGGTTTTCACGGTTTTTTTACCTTTTTCGGGGGATGCTTTTTTTCTCGTCATCTTGTTCAAAACTTGTTTTATAAATTTAATTTTTGATGAGGATGATTCAGAAATTTAGAAGACAAGATCTGTAATTTTTTTTGTTTGAAAAAATCAAAGTTTAGATCTATAGTTTTTTTTTGGGAGGAATAGTTTTTGCCAGGTTAAAAGTAAAACTGAGGGTATTTTAGTCATACAGCAGCGGTAAAGTGATTGATGGTCTTTTTTAGCTTGATGTTTTTCTTTTTAGCATCTAAAGTTTCGTCAGATCTGTGGCTGATATAACGCCACTCACGCCGGCTAAGAAACTCTCTTAGCTGGCGGCTGAGGTACTGAAACTATATATATATATATATCTATCCTACTCAGATAAAAGGAAACCTTTCGATGTGGTTCTAATTCTCTCTGAAGCAGAAAGGTCAAAGAAAATTCATTTTTTTGCAATAAAAAAGGAAAAGCTATTGTTTCATGAAAACCTCATCTCTTTCGATAGCTATTTGTTTTCTATTTATAGTTATTTGGGTGATGTGAAACGTGCACATGTGCGAAAATCAATAATAATAAAACTCAATTAACGCTTCATCAACATGAAACCATCGTTTGTTAGGAAAGATAGAAAACTAACAATATTGATTTATTATATGTTTGCCATGCTGGTCTATTGAAAATAAAAAAACTAATTGATTCTATTTATGTTATGCAAATAAAAGATTATATGAAAATAAAGAAGTTAACGGAATAAAGGGCAGTAGAATTACACATCTCGTAATTTATGTGGACAACAATCAAATGTAATAATATTCAAGAGATGTAATTAATCAGACTATAAATAAAAGGTTATGAATCAGAAAAGTACATCAAGATGTCATGAACAAGACCTAGTTTTCCATTTGATCGAATTTATGTTGTATGAGGAGAAACTCGAATAGGTACTCAAGATGCTCTGTCAGACTCGTGCAAAAAGTTACACAAGAGGTAGTGCAGATGCAGTTGGGATCGCACAAGAGGCAGTGAGAACTAGGGCTCACCTAAGGGAAATCAAGGGCTTGAGCTCACATAGAAGAGGAGGCACGACCTAGGCGTGCTCGCAGAGAAGCACGGGCTGCGGCGCGCTTGGTCTAGGCACAGGCGTGGCCTGTCATCAACGCGAGCGTAGCCTGTCATCAACGCGAGCGTGATCAGGCGGCGCTGCTGGACGGCAAAACTGGTCTGGATTCGGGCACTGGTCTGGATTCGGGCATGAGAACAGTTGTACCGGGTTGGTTTCGTGTGCGAGGAAGTAAAGCGCAAGGATGAGGGGCGAGTGGTTGTCGATGGTGTGGTTGCTGTCGTTCGACAAAAGTGAGAAATTTGAGTGGGAATAGGAAAGGAGATTTGATGAAGAGCTAAGGGAATTGATTGCTAGGTTTTGCAGAGAAGGGGATATATAATATTAGAGATTCACTCTCCTAATAGGATTCTTCAGGGATTCACTCTCCTAAAGGGTTTTGGACTTTAGGGAAATTCAAGTATCATTCAAATTAAGGAATTTGCAAAGTCATTTTCATTGATTCCTTAAAAGATTACATATGGGCATATTTATATAGGCAAATCAAACTTATAATCTCACATCACAACCGATTTGGTACTAAAACAAAAGCAAAACTAAAAGAAATCAAAAAATCTAAAAGAATAAAAAAATACAAGAAAATAGAAACTACATTCTTCTTGCTACAAAACTTTACTCGAATCATATGGATATCGTTTGCTTCTTTCCCCTTCGTCGATACATGTGCTAAGGCTTCAGAGTCTTCAACTAGATGTCCGCATCATTCTCTCCCGGTTGGAAAGAACCTGGCTCTGTTGAGTTAAAACTTGAAGAACTTTCATACTGCTCCAGTATGTCAGATCAAGCTGTTGAAGTTTACTTCGATCTACTCGCGTATCATTAGTAAGTGCTTTCCATCGATCCAAATATTTACGAGTCCCACTATCTTTAGTAGAGATAATTTCATCATCTAAAATATTATCAACTTGATGTGCTGTGTTAGGTGAAATATTTGGGATTGGTGGAAGGGAGATCTCTTAAAAATAGGCTCATGGGATGGCTCATCATCTAATAATTACTAGAGTTAAAATCAGGGCCTTTATATTTCTCTAGATCTTCAATATTGAAAGTAAAACTGATATCAAAAGATTCAAGCAAATCAATAACATAAGCATTACCGCCTAATTTTTTTTAAATTTGGAATGGACCAGCACTATAGACGTGTAGTTTCTTTATAGTTCCGAAAGAAAACCGTTCCAGACAAATCCGTATCATCACATACTCACCAATATTGAAAGTTTTAAAATGTTTCTTAACATTCGCTCGCAACTTGTAGTTAGCTTTATTTTGAGAAATCTTATCATTGATTTCCTTGTGTAAATCATGCAAATGTGATGCAAATGAAATTCAGACTCGGATGATCTATAATGATCTAAAATAGGAATAAGGTTTACGGGTTGCATAAATCTAGAACCATAAACAATCTTATGTGGGTTTTTACCTTAGTCCTATTAACATATCTATTATATGCAAATTCAAAAGTGGGTAATGTAAGATCCCAATTTTCAATGTATTCACCTATGATGGTTCTTAAGAGATTTCCTAGACTTCTATTAACAACTTCAGTTTGACCATCAGTCTAGGGATAAAAAGCAACAAAAAATTTGAGCTTTGTGTCTAACATGTGCCGAAGAGTTTTTCAAAAGTAATTTGTGAAATTGACATCTCTATTGAACACAATCATTTTAAGCAACCCATGAAGTTTTACAATACTGTCAAAAAATATCTTAGCAACTCTAAATGCATCGAAGCTTCGAGAATAAGGAAGATATGGGCCATTTTGGAAAAATGTTCCAAAATGACTAGAGCTGAATCGTGTTTTCTAAGAGTTTTTGGGAGACCTAACATGAAATTCATACTTACATCTTACCATGGGTAATTTGAAACTGGGAGTGAAGTGTACAAACCTGTGTTTTGTTTTATTTGCTTTGCTACTTGGCAAGTGTGACATCTTCTAACATGCTTAGCAACATTGCTTTTCAAACTTGGCCAATAGAACCGGTATCCAATGACTTCTCTATGGTCTTCTCACTCCCAAAGTGTCCAGCTAGACCACTGGTATGCAATTCCCAGACAAGAACTTCTCGAAGACAGGTTTGCGGGATGCATAACTTTTGGCCTTGAAACAAATATCCATCTTGTAGGATAAAACCACCTAGTTCATGAGTCATTCCATCTTTCAGTTTGATGTAGATGTCACGAGAATCGGTACCCGACTTATACTCAGTTTTCAACTTCTTAAAACCAGTTACTACAATGGACATTTTTGTCAAAACAAAGATGTGACGGTTGAGTGCATCAGCGGTTTTGTTTTTAACTCCCGCTTTGTGACATAGGGTGAATGTGTAGTCTTGGAGAGACTCAGTCCAACGTCCATGTTGTGCATTTCGCTTCTTTTGGGAGTAGATGCATTTCAAAGCCTCATGGTCAGAAAAGAGAACAAATTCTTGCGGTATCAGCTAATGTCCCCAATAGCAAAGTGTTTGGATTATCGCATAGAACTCTTTGTCATAGGAGGAATAGCGCTGTTTAGTTTCATTCACCTTCTCACAAAAGTCAGTAACTAGATGACCTTCTTGAGCGAGGACTCTACCTATACCTATTCCGGATGACTCACATGCCACTTCAAAGACTTTGAAAAAAATCAGGGAGACGCATAATGAAAGAGCTAACCAATCTCTTTTTTATCTCATCAAATACTTTAAGGCAGCGCTTGACCATATAAACTCACTTTTCTTTAAACAGTCGGTAATCGTGTCTATGATAGTACTAATCCCTCTAACAAATCGTATATAAAGCGTAGCGGGTCTGTGGAAACTTCTCATATCACGGATGATCTTGGGTTCTGACTACTCTTCAATGGCTCTAACCTTTTTCGGGTCCACATAAATCCCATTGGCAGAAACTACAAATCCTAGAAAGTGAACTTGAGTGGTGAGAAAGGCATATTTCTTCGAATTAGCATATAGCTCTTTTTTTCTGAACACAGTAAAAACTTGACATTAATGATCTATATATTGCTTACGAGATTAACTATAGATTAGGATGTCGTCAAAGTAGACTACAAAAAAAATTTCCCATAAAAGATCATAGTACTTGAGTCATCACTCGCATAGAGTTCTCATAGCATTGTTCAATCTGAAAAGCATGATCAACCATTCATATAGTCCATCTTTCGTCTTAAAAACAGTTTTCCATTTATCACCGGGATGAATGTTGATTTGGTGATAACCATTTTTTTAGATCGATCTTTAAGAAGATTGTAGCACCGGATATCATATCTAGTATATCATCTAATCTCGAGATTAGGAAACAATACTTGATCATTATCTTATTGATTGCATGGCTATCAATGCACATGCCCATAATCCACCTTTCTTTGGCGGCAGTAATGTGAGGACCGCACAAGGACTCATGATTTCCCTAATGAAATATTTTTTTACCAATCCATTGACTTGCCATTTGAGCTCAGCATACTCTGTCGGCTTCATTCGGTAATGTGGCAAGTTTGGCAGACTTGAATCGGGAATTAGATCAATAGCATGTTGAATGTCATGCATCGGTGGCATTTTATTTGGCAGATCTTTTGGAAAGACGTCACTAAACTCCTCGATCACGGTGTGACTTCCGGAGGGACAATGTTATCCTTTTTTTCAACCACTGATTGAGCTTAAACGTGGACAGTTTAGAAATTAAGATTGAAACATACAAGTTCTCAATACTACCGCAATAGCGAGTGGCTATGCGGGTCGTGATCTACAAGGAGGGACTAGCGATGGAAGCGTTTGAATAAGTTTGTTTCTTTTTGAGTTTACAAAAATGTTTTGAATGTTCTTCTTAGTTTTTAGAAAAATAAAATGAAAAGTTAAGTTAATAGAAGATGGATAGATAAAAGAAGATGATTGTGGAGTTGTTCTTTTAAGAACTAAGTTAAAAAGAAAAGAACAAAATTATAAAAGTAGAGTGATTTTGGAATGGAATTCTAAACTAAAAAGAAAGCAACTAAAAATTCTTACTTACCTTTTCAGTGCTCATGTACCTTGAATCCGTCGCTACGACATACCTAGTGTTTGAAGGCGATCAAGCATGGCGTATAGGATCTTCCCTATTCTCGATCTATATTATGAATAAAAGGACAAGCTAAACAAACAAAAAAATAGTTGTTCATCACCATAGTCCATAAAGTACACTTGCAATAGCGAAGCAGTCTCGAGGCTATCATATTCACTTGGATTACAAACACATCAGAAGAAAGCAAATAAAAATAAGAGTAAAGAAGAAAAAACTTCGATTTGATTCAAATAACAATGAAAGAAAAGGCTTACTTACACTGGTATCACCCTCAGTACAAGCTTACTCATTCCTCCATAAAACTATCCTCTCCTCTCAGTTACATAAAGAAAATGAAAATTACATAAAAAGAAACTAAAAACCTAAGTTACAAACTAAAAAATGGTCTAACTTTTACTCTCTGCTTAGTCGTCATCTGTGATCCCAGAAATCCTAGTATTTATAGGCAAAAATCAAAAGGGGAGAGGAGTATACAGATAATGGAGCAAACATTCCCCGGGATTTGCCAAGATTGTCGTGGAAATGTGGCCAGATTTGCATTTCTGCACCTGTCCACGTTTTCGCGGCCTGGCCATAGCCAGGTGGCCACACCCAGGGGGTGCAGCTCCCAGATTTGAAGATCTGTCTTTATCTCCTACTGGATTTTCAGATTTGGGTCCTAGATTTGATGAAATCTCCTTAATCTTTGGTTTTAACTACTTGATTTGTGAAAATCCAATTTTAACTGATTTTCAACCAGTTTTATCTTCTTTGATTTACTCTGATTTGCCCTGATCTTTGATTTGAATATAATTCTGAATTAAATCAGAATTTAGGTGGGCTTTTGGGCTTGGTTTCTCTTCTCTCTCCTTTAGTAAAGGCATGCATATAATTTAGAAAGTAAATAGGATTAAAAATAGAGTTTATTAAATAATAAATATGAGAATATGACAATAAATATGCAGTATCAGCGATCGATCACACCCTCGCACCTATCTTTTGCTCGTCCACGAGCAAAACATTAAAACTAAACCCAAGAAACTATTAGATCCCTTTCGCAGATCACGCGATTGTATTGAGCATATGCAACAAGTCATTAAAACTCCACGTTTCCTCTAAAGGATGAGTTTCATCTCGTGAGGATTTTCAGTGGATTACAATCACAAAATCCATAAAGAAAGAGAAACAAAGTGTTAGGATTTTTGTGAAGCATTTTGAAATAGAAAAAATATTTGAAGTATTATTGTAAGAGTTCAAGTAATCTATTAAGTTATAGAAAAACTGAATTTTTCATTCTTAAACCTAGTCCCTATCAAAAACTTGTTATCAATTAAGGTAAGGAGTCAAACTGTATTTCTCATCTAGTCTATAATTTTACCCTAAGTCCTATGCACCTTCGTGATCATGAAATTTTGACTCGGGGCTCTTTAACTCTAACTCTTATGCCTTATTTTTTTGTCTTTTTTATATTTTTAGTGGTATTATTCCTTAATTCTATTAGGTTTTCTAATCTGCCCATGTAACGAACCTTTAGTCAGTGACTCCCAAACTGGATGGTCTTAGGGCACCGGGTGAGAAAACACCCCAACGACTTAAAGACTTGAACAAACAAGGCTACGAAACTAAGGATTTTATTTATTATATGGACTGCTTTTAGGCGTGAATACTTATACTTTATGAGTCACAAATACCCAGCTTAATCGGAGGTTTTTGATATATATATATATATTTCTTTTTCTTCTTCTTTTTCTTTTATTTTTATAAGGCATAAGAATCTTTGTTTTTAAACCCTAAGTGTATAAGTGTATAAAGTATGCATATTTCATTAAGGTAAAAATCAAGACTAAATTACTATTCTAATTTTTCTTCCTAAACCCTAAAAGTCAAACAATAATCTTATTATGACCAAGTATAAGAAATCCTAATTATGATTCTCATATTCTTTAAAATTAATTCAGTTTCTTACAAAAAAATATGTCAAAATATTGTTTCTCTTTTCAAAAAGTTTTTAAAAGCAAAGAAAATGTTAAATTTTTTATATAAAAAGAAAACATATGTTATGTTAGAACCCTCCTCTACACTTATCTCATGTATTGTCCTCAATGTTTGAATGAATGCATAAATGCATAAAAAAGAAGAAAGAGAAGAAAAATATTACCTTAAGGTGGTGGTTCCGGTGGTGGTCGGATTGGGTCAAGCATTGCTACCCGATCAAGATAATGTGATGGTTCACGAAACTCACCTTTATTGACCTCTTTTCTGTGTACATAATTACAATCCCCTATGTGAATAGGATCATGAAAGACCCTATCATGAAACTAATTCTCTTTACATGACCAGTCTTGAAAAATCATCACGGAGTCATCCTGCTTTATACCTATGTCCAACAAAAGAATGTGACTTAGTGGAATGGTTGACTTTGGCTCAAGAGTGATAGGTTCGGGAAACATTACTGACTCGAAAAATCAAGTGTAGATTCAAGAGTTAGTATTGGTTCAATAGTTGGGTCCAAATTAAAGAAATGAAATTCACATTCTTTTCCCATCAATAGAATGTGACTATCCAAAATTGGTGATTCAATTTGTAAATCTATGAGTATGGGAATAGATGTTGGCTCGAGAAATTGGTCAAGTTCAAGTTTGTGTAATGAAATTGGCTCTTGGTTAAAGTCTCCAAGATACCATAATTCTTGGTTTTCATCAATATGGATAGGGCGATTGGAATGGTCGAACATGTGTTAGGTAGAGTTTCCTCATTTCTATCTTTCACTATGTTGATTAAATGACTCATTTATGCTTCTAGCCTATTAATAGATTGAAAAAAATTATTTTCAGACTAAATCAGGTTTTTCAGACTCCTATCTGAGTCCATAGGTTCTTCTTCTTGTTGTGAGACTTGAAACATGGAGTAAGGATCCTAGATTTGGGAGTCTTATGGGAATTGTGAGTCCATCATTCTCAGCTTTTATTCTTAGGACTCAATCATAGCTTCTATACTCTTTATCACCTCAGATTTTTCTTCTGTGCATTGATCATGATTAGAAAAATTAGAAGCTGAATGTTGGAATGGTGATGATAATATGACTCTGGGGAATTGTATCCCCATTGACTATGTGAAGAGTAGTGATGATTGTTCCAATCTTATTCATAATATCGGGACTGGGGCATGTATTGATTCGGATAAGACCAATCCAACATACTTGGTTGGTTAAAGTTATGATATGCCGGGTTGGTAATATCCGAGTCAAAAGAGGTCGGTGTAAAGTATGGATCACTATATGCATTAGAATAATTATAATTGTAATCCATATCACCAAGATTTCAAAAACAAACAAACAAACAAACAAACAAACAAATAAAAAGGAAAAAAAACCAAGCCTAAGTTAGGGTAGACCTTAGACCTAGATGACTCCTAAGTGGTTAGACTGTCTATGGGGGGTATCTTGCAGAATCTGACCATAAGTTAATCGGCTAGGTAGAGGTAAGATTGGTAGGAGGTATTCATACTTAAAAGTAATGAACCTAATTAAGCCAAACCACCAGCCTTCGAGATTTTGCCTCTCAATCCCCAACCTTTAACACAGATTTGGCAAGAGTCAAATTCTAATCAACTTTCTCCTTAGGTCAGTCTTCTATTAAGTCTGAGATGTCCCTAGGACCAACGTCTACTTAGTTTTGTTAGGTTTGGGTTAGTGAGTGAGGAGATTGTTGTGGGTTAAGGGAGGGTAATGACTTTCACACCTTATCTTTTTTAGAGGACAAGCTCTTAAATCAATTTAGTGCAATATGTAATGTATATGAAAAGCAACATTTAAGCAATGTAAACAATTCAAAAGTGTTCCAACACTACATGCTATGCAGACCTACCTTTGCTCCAGCACTCTTCAACAGTATTATAAAATGTAAACGAATTAGACACGTGCCTAAATGCAAGTCTAAACCATTTTTAATATTTACAAATAACCACTTTACTATTGAATTAAATATAGTGTGTACAGAGTACTAAAAATATAAATACTGCAAAATATGTATTTTTTCAAATCACCCACTTTATAAAAAATAAAAGTGAGTAATTCACTACTCTTGTTGTGGAAACGCGGTTCTTGCCACGTTTGCGCGGTAAATGAGTAGGCTCTGGTGCTCTACCTTCTTGGGCAGAGGCACAGAGCTGCAATGCTTATTTTTCTAAATTTGGACCTTGCACACCAAAACATGGAAGAAAGAAGTTAAACCATTTAAGTAAATCAGCAAAAGAAGAAAACTTATCGTCCCTTCCCGACAACAACGCTAAAATTTGATTGAGTTTAAACCTGCACAGAGAACTGATAGTTTAGAAATTAAGATTGAAACATGCAAGTTTTCAATACTACTGTTATAGCGAGTGGCTAGCGGGTCGTGATCCACAAGGAGGGACTAGCGATGGCAGCGTTTGAGTAAGTTCGTTGCTTTTGAGTTTAAAAAAAACGTTTTGAATGTTTTTCTCAGTTTTTAGAAAAATAAATAAAAAGTTAAGTTAATAGAAGATGGATAGATAAAAGAAGATATGGTGGAGTTGCTGTTTTAAGAATTGTGGAGTTGCTGTTTTAAGAACTAAGGTAAAAATAAAAGAACAAAATGATAAAAGAAGAGTGATTTTGGAGTGGAATTCTAAACAAAAAAAAAAGCACTAAAAATTCTTACTTACCTCTTCAGTGCTCATGTACTTTGGATCCGTCGCTATGACTTACCTAGTCTTTGAAGGTGATCAAGCATGGCGTGTAGTATCTTTCCTGTTCCTGATCTACACTATGAATAAAAGGGCACGCTAAACTAGCAAAGGAATGGTTGTTCATTACAATAGGCCATAAAGTACACTTGCAATGGTGAAGCAGTCTCGAGGCTATCAGATTCACTTAGATTACAAACACATCAGAGGAAAGTAAATAAAAACAAGAGTAAAAAGAAAAAAACTTTGATTCGATTCAAATAATAATAAAAGAAAAGACTTACTTATACTGGTGTCACCCTCAGTACAAGCTTGCTCTCATTCCTCCATGAAACTCTCATCTCTTCTCAGTTACATAAAGAAAATGAAAATTACATAAATAAAACTAAAAACCTAAGTTATAAACTAAAGAATGATCTAACTTCTACTTTCTGCATAGTTGTCCTCTGTTTTCTTAGAAACCCAATATTTACAGGCAAAAACCAAAAGGGGAGAGGAGTATACAGATAAGGGGAGCAAACGCTCCGAGAGATTTGCCAAGATTGTCACGAAAACGCGGCTAGGGCCGCGTTTTCGCAGCCTGGGTGTGGCCACCTAGCCACACCCGGGGGTGCAGCTCCCAGATTTGAAGATCTATCTTTATCTCCCACTGGATTTTCAGATTTGGGTCCTAGATTTGACGAAACCCCCTTTGCTCTTTGGCTTTAACCACTTGATTTGTGAAAATCCAATTTTATTCAACCAATTTTATCTTTTTTGATTTTCCCTAATTTGTCTTGATTTTTTATTTGAATTTAATCCTAAATTAAATTAGAATTTAGGTGGGCTTTTGGGCTTGGTTTCTCTTCCCTTTCCTTTAGTAAAGGCCTGCATATAATTTAGATAATAAATAGGATTAAAAATAGAGTTTATTAAATAATAATTATGAGAATGTGATAATAAATATGCAGTATCAGCGACTGATCAACCACTTCTCTAGCAGCAAGGATCATGATTGAGGCACCGTTCTTCAATTCTAAATCAAGATCTTTTGCACTAATTAAATTAAGTCCTTTTGTCTTCTTTGGTGCGGTAGTTTTTGATTAGGTTTTTTGGGCGTAGGTTGGAGGGGTAGTAGTTTGATCTTCTTACTTTCATACTCAAATTGACACATATTTTATCGATCATAGATGGTAACGTCTTTGTCGAAGAGCAATGGTCATCCAAGGATTACTTGACCTACATCTATAGCGACTACATCACATCATATCTTATCCTTTTAAAAATCAAATTCAATGGGAATAAGACAATGTTGTTTCATATCTAAGTTGTAGAGTTGATCCATGACACTTTGTATGGATTGTGATGGGGTCTAACCTTTAGTCTAACAATGTCAACTATCTTGGACGATACTGCATTGATGCCGCTTCCACTATTCATAATCACTTTGCAATTTTTGTTTCTAATTTTGGTGAGTGTGCAGAAGATGACAGTTCTCCTCCAATTGTTTTTTTATGTAGGTTGTGAGAATGCACACCTAACGACGGATAAATGAGTTGAAGGTGAGTGTCGAATATAGGGGTTGTTTGTTTGGACGTAAAAGTCGTAAAAGGCTATAATTCGTAAATGACATACAACCTAATAACAAGTACGGCGGTTGTTTGGATCGTAAGTCATAAAAGACTTACGCTACTCAACTACCACTCACTTGCAACCCAATTACCACTCACTTACAATTCACTTACAGTTAATTTTGTGGTCATACAAATTTGTATTATTTTTTATGTTAATATTAATTTTTTTAATATTTATAATTTTTAGTATTTATTTGCAATATTAAAAATTTTCAAATCACCAAATAGTTAATTTTGTGGTCAACTTTTCTACTTACGACTTACACATTACAACAACTAAACACCATAAAACACAATACACCTTTTCACTTACAACTTTATATTACCAACTAAACATCATAAAACTTACTTGCATGTAACTTATTTACAACTGTAAAAGATTTTACCAATTAAGACTTATGAATTACGACCAATTACGACAACCAAATAGACCGATAGTTGAATTCAACATGATCATCATCTTCTTGATCGAAAATGGAATCATTGTCTACTTCTTCATTTGGCTGATAGGCAATCTCTTTAGAATTAGATTTAGGATTTTTCAGTGAGAGTTCCACTAACTATGGTGATCCTAACAGGGCCTGGGCAATGATCGGAACGGAACTAACACTCGAAAACGTGTGGTTTATGAAATCAGTTTAATTATGTATGTATGCTAATGTTCCATCGATACTCCGTTATAGCATTGGCTCAACGGGTCGAATACGCAAGGACGGGAGGCGATAGAAGCATTAACAGTTTATGTTCACGTTGATTGTTAACAAGTTTTTTCTTTGTTAAAGAATGAGGAAAAGAAAAAGAAACGAAATCTAGAAGTGATAAGTGAGAAGGCGATGAAACGACGAGGTGAAAACAAATAAGAAGTGGTTGATTTGGAAAGTAATTTGGAAAACAAAATAGAAAAAAAGATGAAGCTTGTGGTAAAAAAAATGAAAACGATGGTGAAGAAGATGAAAACAAGGATGAACCAAGAAGATGGTGAAAACAACGATGAAAAGATGAATGAAGATTTTGGAAATTGTTTTTAAAAATAAAGTAAAAAGAAAGAAAAATATTATGAAAGAAAACTCATGGCTACTAACCACTAATTGCTCCACTAACTATATTAACCTCTTAGTGATAGTTGCTTCACATGGATCCTTAGCCAACACTAATCCTTGACTTCAAGAGACGATACAAAGTATGGCTCATAAGATTGTTCATAAACATTCAAACCACACATCCATATCAGACAATAAGTTGCAAGTTACTATTAAATCATCAAAATTGGTTAGAGGTCAGCATGAATTAAAGTTAGCATTGCAAGTTAGCAAGCTAGTGGGTTAGATGTTAGAATGCTAGAATTCATCATCATGAGCCATCAATGACTCTTGTAAGAGTAAGGCCCTGTAGAGACTATTAGATTCATGTGGATTATCAAAAAAGAGGTTAGATGGTTAGTGGTTAGTTGTTAGTAGTTAGATTGTCATCAGAAGAAAAATCAGCTAAGGAAGATGGAGAAGAAAGGAGACACCTTTATATAGATTGTCACTATCTATTACATCAATCCCTCTCTTTCTCTCTCTGAATCTCTCAGCCTAATACATGATCTGAAAAAAAAATGAAAATTTTCCACTTCACACAATAGCACGCTCCGAAGCAAACGCAAAAGAAAAGAAAAGAAAAGAAGACCACCTACACTAACCTACACTAAAAGAAAGAAAACCTAGCCTATTTCTCAATCTGCTTCATTTTTGGCCAAACCCTGCAGTATTTATAGGCAAACGAAGACTTTGAAAGGTGAGACGAGGCCACACGTCAAAAATCGACGCGTGAGCCCACCATATTACCATGGAAACGCGATAAATGCTGCATTTCTGTGGCAAAACTAGGGACTTAGGTCCCTGGTTTTGACGCGTGGGTTTGCCTCGCTTCGGGTACCTTCCAGATATGCTCGGATTCCGTTATTTGGGTCCAAATTTTTGTCAGACACCCGCCAACGTCTAAATTTAATGTATCTTCTAGAAACTCTCTAGCTTGGCCTCCAAGAAATTCGGATTTAATTACCTGAAAATGGGTTTAATTAATCTCTTATTACTTCTTTGCCTCTAGACTCTTGTTTATCTACAAAGTAGACTAAAACACAGTTAGAAATGATATTTTATTCATAAATTGGTAGGAAAATGTGATATAATAATGTAAAATTGTAGACTAATCACACTCTCACACTTATCTTTTTGCTCATCCCGAACAAAACAAGAAAAAAAACTATACTACAAGTGTTATTACACCACTTTCGCAGGTAACGCGATTACACTGAGCGCGTGCAACAAGCCGTTAAAGCTCTAGGTTACCCTTAGAGGAGGAGTGTTGTCTCCTGAGGGCTTTCAGCAGATTGCACCCACAAAATTCATAAAGAAAGAAAATAAATGTTAGTGTTTTGAAAACGCATTTTTAAAGCAAGACAAGTTTTTGAAATATTTTTGTAAAAATATAAGCGATCTAAGATTATAAGTCCACCAAAATTTATTCTTCCTTAAACTTAGTCTATATGCAAGATCTTGTCATCAATTAAGGTAAGAATTCAAAACTAGATTGAATATTTTATCTTTCATCAAACCTAGATAATATACACTTTGTGACAGTGAAGATTTCTAGGATTTCAACTCTAACCATCAAGCTATTTTATTTATATATATATATTCTTTTCTTAGTTTTCTTAGGCTTTCTAGTTCACCCGGGTAGAGAGCCTTTAACTAATGACTCCCAGACCAGATGGTCTTAGGGCACCAGATAAGAAAACATCCCTTGAGTTTAAGGAGTAAACAAGGCCACAAAACTAAGGAAGATTATTTGTTTCTTCTGACCACCATTAGGCGTGAATAATCATGCTTCTTGACGCATAGTTATCCAACTTAATAAGTAATTTTTTTCTTCATATATAACATATATTTTTCTTCTTTTTATTTATTTTAATTTTATGACATTTTAGGTCTTTGTTTCCATCCTAACAATGTGTAATTGTGAAGTGCATACTATTAAGGCAAAAAATTCAAGGTAAAATTATCTTTTCAATTTTTCTAGCGTAGCCTATAATCTTAAATAAGATTCATTATTTCAACTAGGTTTAAGATGTCATAATTAAGGCTTCCTTAATTTCTAAGATCATCTTAATTTTCTTTAAAATAGATCAAAAATTCGTCTCTTATTTCAAAAAGTTTTTAAAGAAAGGAAAAATCCTTTACAAAAGGGAAAATTTCTAAGAATATCTTAAAAGAAGTGAAATAGAAAGAAAATCTAAAAACTCTATGTTAGTAAACCCTCCCCCACACTTATCTCATGCATTGTCCTCAATGCATCATGAATGATGCATGAATATATGTATGCATGAAATAAATAGAGATGGAAGGAAAAATCACCTCAAGGTAGTGGTTTAGGTGGCGGTGCGGCCCAATCCAAAGAATGTGGCATCCGAAGGAACCCACGAATGTCCTCTATAATACAACCCACTAAAATGATGTATATATGAATGATTTTTATTAAGAATTTTATTCCATATAATTTTTAACTTTTCAAAATAATTTTAGAGTCAATTTTATCAACACCTTTGTCCCAAAATGGAGTATGAAAAGATAGAATGATTGATTTGGGCTCAGGAAGTACATGAACTAAGATCGACTCAGGAATTTGACTTAAGTCAAGTAAAGGTTCAGGAGTCCAAATTGGTTCAGTAATCCGGTCCAAATCAAGAAGTTGAAATCCTATTCTACATTCATTTTCCCACAATGGAATGTGACTTCCTAAGATTGGTAATTCAAGTTCAAAAATAACAGGTATGGGAATCAAAACTGACTCCAGAATGTTGCTCAATTTAGGTAACAAAACTGGAGTCAATATTGATTCAGAAATTTGAAATTTGAACTAGATCACAAATTTGAGGATCGAAGTCACATTCTTATCTAAGTTCAATTTCTTTGAAAGGAAAACTTGGTAATTTGTCAATAGAACATTCAAAAGTATGAAATTGGTCAAGTTCAATCTGTTGATCATAAAAAATTGGTAATTCAATTTCACGATGGATTGGCACAGAATCCAAAACTGACTTGAAAAAAGGATTGAAATCGGGTAAAGACACCGGAGTCATTATTGAATCATGAAATGAAATTAAATTACCAAGTTGAGGTTCAGGATCATATTCATGCTCAAGTTGAATTTCAGGAAAAGGATAACTTACAAAAATGTCAATAGGATTTTCAAAAGTCTGAGTTTGGTCAAGCTCAAGTGGGTGTGCTGAAATTGAATCTTGGTTTCCAAAATAGCAAGAGTCTGGATCAAATCAATAGAGTTAGAGATATTTTAGTTGGTCAAAGGTTGATAAGAGAGAGCTTCCTCATTCCTATAAATGTTGACCAATTAACTCAATTATGTTCCCAACCTATTGAAAAACTGAGCAGAAGATTTTTCAAATTATTATGGGGACTCCTGCAAGATTTTTATACTCTTTTCTAGATATGATTTTTCTTCATGTGGTTGTTCTAGAAAGATAGTATAGGAATCTTGGTTTCCAAAACAATAAGAGTCCTGAGTCAAATTACTAGAGTTAGAGATAACTGGATTGATCAAAGGTTGATAAAGAAGAATTTTCTCATTCCTATAAATGTTGACCAATTGATTCAATTGTGTTTCCAACCTATCGATAGACTGAGAAGAAGATTTTTAAAATTATAGCGCGGACTCTTGGAAGATTTCCATATTTTTTTTTCTAGATATGATGTTTCTTCAAGTGGATGTTCTAGAAAAGGAGTGTAGGGATCTTGATTTTGAAAATTTGTGAAGAGTGTGAGTCCAACATGTTTTGAGATTAACGCTCTGACTCACACAAGCATTCTATACTCATTTTCACGACAGATGGTTGTTCATTTTGAATAGGTGAAAATGAGTATGACTCTTGAAAATATTGCAGATTTGAAGAGTTGAGCTTCTTTTGTTGAGACTCAAGCATGACTTGTACAACTTCTATAGTTTTTTCTAACTTAGAATTTTTTCAATGGGTGGTCCTGAAAAAAGAGTATAGGAAGTAAAATGAGGGAATGAATATTGTGAAAATGGTAAAAATTGTGGACAAGGTGGTTGAAAATTTGACTCGGGGGAGGTGAATCCCCATTGACTCTGTGAAGAGTTAAAATTATTTTAGAAATTATGATTACAAGATTGGGGGTATGGGTTGTATTGATTCGGATAAGTCCAATGTATTTGGTTAGTTTATATTGTAAAAAGCCAGGTTGGAATTATCCGAATCAAATGGGCTCGGTGTGAAATATGAATTCATATTAGGATTGCAAGAATTGTTGTTGTTGAATTCCATTTCACAAACAATCACAAACAAAAAAAAAACAAATAAAAAGAAAGAAAATTAAAACCAAGCCTATACTAGGGTTGACCTAGAACTAGACGACTCCTAACTGATCAATTACCCGAGAGAGGTTGTTGTATGAATTCGACCACAAGCAAATCAGCCAAGTAGGGGCAAGATACAGTGGGAGATATCCATGCGTAAGCAACGAGCCTTAATTACGCCAAACCATGGTATTTTCGAGGCATTATCTCTTAATTCCTCACCTTAGACATCGATTTCACAAGAGTAAGATTCAAAATAAGTTTCACCCTCGGTCAATCTCTTAATGAGTCCGAGATGTCCCTAGGGGCCAATGTCTGTCAAGTTTTATTAAGACTTGGGTTGTGTAAGTGGGGAGGTAGTTTTTAGGCTAAGGAAGGGTGATAAAATCCCCACCTTATCTTGTATGGGTTTTGCCCTTAATTTTAATTCGTGCAAGTGTACAATATAGATAAGAATATAACACAAAGCGAGTAAATCACCCACGTGATTGTTCTATGCTATATGCAATACCATATGTACACCTCAGTTCAGATCACAACAATAGAACAAAATACAGTATATTGAAATTGAATTGACAAATGTCTAAACCGTTTTAAAAGCGTCCAAATACCTTATTTTAGTTCCTTAGTTATTATAGTGTGTAGGCAATCAAAGCAGATAATTAGCAGAAGAATATAACAATATATGCAACTTGCAAAGTCTCTGAAAAAGATAAAGCATAATTGCCACAAAATTGCCGCATTTTCACGGCTTTTCTTTGATTTTTGCGGCAAAATTTTAGAAGTAAGCTATCTGCTTTATAGGGCAGGGAGAGGCAAGTAAGAGTAGACTTCTGCAATGTAAAAATTCTATAAAAATTGCTCTGCACACCAAAACAGAGAAGAAAATATTAAAAAAAACGTGAGCTTAAACCATTCCAATCCCCAGTAACGGCGCCAAAATTTGATTGGAACAGAACCAGCACTCAAAAATGTGTGTTTTATGAGATCAGTGTAATTATGTATGTGTGCTAATATTCCCTCGATACTTCCATATAGCATTGGCTCAATGGGTCGAATCCACAGGGACGAGAGGCGATAAAAGCATTAACAGTTTATGTTTATGTTGGTTGTTAACAAGTTCTTTTTATTAAAGAATGAGAAAAAGAAAAAAGAAACCAAATCCAGAAGTGATAAGTGAGAAGACGATAAAACAACGAGGTGAAAACAAAAAAGAAGTGGTTAATTTGGAAAGTGATTTGGAAAACAAAATAAAAAAAAGATGAAGCTTGTGGTAAAGAAAATAAAAACGATGATGAAGAAGAGGAAAACAAGGATGAACTAACAAGATGGTAAAAACAACGATGAAAAGATAAACGAAGATTTTGGAAATTGTTTTTAAAAACAAAGTTAAAAGAAAGGAAAATACTATGAAAGAAAACTCATGGCTACTAACCACTAATTACTCCACTAATCATGTTACTCTTAGTGATAGCTGCCTCCCATGGATCCTTGGCCATTACTAATGCTTGGCTTCAAGAGACGATACAAAACATGGCTCATAAGATTGTTCATAAACATTCAAACGACACATCCAAAAAACACAACAAGTTGCAAGCTAGTATTAAATCATCAAAACTTATTAGAGATGAGCATGGAATAAAGTTAGCATTGCAAGTTAGCAAGTT
This sequence comes from Agave tequilana, assembly GCA_038442645.1. Taxonomy (NCBI): domain Eukaryota; kingdom Viridiplantae; phylum Streptophyta; class Magnoliopsida; order Asparagales; family Asparagaceae; genus Agave; species Agave tequilana. The sequence continues at coordinate 28,143 of JAVJIF010024537.1, forward strand.
AATGGGTTAGATGTTAGAATGTTAGAATCCATCATCATGAGCCACCAATGGCCCTCGCAAGAGCAAGACCTTGTAGAGGCTATTAGATTCATGTAGATTATCAAATAAGAGGTTAGATGATTAGTGGTTAGTAGTTAGATTGCCATGAGAAGAAAAATGAGCTAAGCATCATGCAGAAGATGGAGAAGATTACAATGGAGAAGAAAGGAGACACCTTTACATAGATTGTCACCATCTATTACATCAATCCCTCTTTCTCCCTCTGAATCTCTCAGTCCTAATACATGATCTAAAAACAAAATGAAAGTACAAAAGAAATGAAAAGAAAAGAAGAACACCTACACTAACCTACACTAAAAGAGAGAAAATCTATCCTATTTCTCAATCTGCTTCATTTCTGGCCAAACCTTGCAGTATTTATAGGCAAACGAAGACTTTGGAAGTTGAGACGAGGTCACGCATCAAAAATCGACGCATGGGCCCACCATATTGCCGCAGAAAGCAGCAAATGTTGAATTTTCGTGGCAAAACCAGAGACTTAGGTCCCTGATTTTGGCGCATGGGTTTGCGTCGCTTCGAGGACCTTCCACATATGCTCAGATTCGGTTATTTGGTTCAGATTTTTGTCAGACACCCGCCAATGTCTAGATTCAATGTATCTTCTAGAAACTATCTACCTTGGCCTCCAAGAAATCTAGATTTAATTACCCGAAAATGGTTTAATTAAGCTCTTATTACTTCTTTACCCCTAGTCTCTTGATTATCTGCAAAGTAGACCAAAACACAATTGTAATGATATTTTATTCATAAATCGGTAAGAAAATGTGATATAATAATGTAGAATTGTAAACTAATCACACCCTCACACTTATCTTTTTGCTCATCCCGAGCAAAACAATAAAAAGAAAAACTATACTACAAATGTTAGTACACCACTTTCACAGGTGACGTGATTGAACTGAGCCCGTGCAACAAGCCGTTAAACCTCTAGGTTATCCCTAGAGGAGGAGTGTTATCTCTTGAGGGTTTTCAGCGGATTGCACCCACAAAATCATAAAGAAAGAAAACAAATTTTTGTGTTTTGAAAACGTATTTTGAAAGAGAGAGAAGTTCTTGAAATATTTTTGTAAAAATACAAGTGATCTAAGATTATAAATCCACCAAAATTTATTCTTCCTTAAACTTAGTCTATATGCAAGATTTTGTCATCAATTAAGGTAAGAATTCAAAACTGAATTGAATATTTTTTTTTCATAAAACCTAGATAATATGCACTTTGTGACAGTGAAGATTTCTGCGATTTCAATTCTAACCATCAAGCCATTTATATATATATTTCTTTTCTTAGTTTTCTTAGACTTTCTAGTTCACCCAGGTAGTGAGCCTTTAAATGATGACTCCCAGACCAGACGGCCTTAGGACACCAGATGAGAAAACATCCCTTGAGTTTAAGGACTCGAGTAAACAAGGCCACAAAACTAAGGGAGATTATTTGTTTCTTTTGATCACCATTAGGCGTGAATAATCATGCTTCTTAAGGCATAGTTATTCAGCTTAAAAGTAATTTTTTTCTTCATATATAACATATATTTTTCTTCTTTTTATTTATTTCTATTTTATAGCTTTTTAGGTTTTTGTTTCCATCACAAAAATGTGTAATTGTGAAGTGCATACTATCTAAGACAAAAAATTTAAAATAAAATTATCTCTCCAATTTTTTTACTTAGCCTATAATCTTAAACAAGATCCATTATTTCGATTAGGTTTAGGATGTCATAATTAAGGCTTCCTTAATTTCTAAGATCATCTTAATTTTTTTAAAATAAATCAAAAATTCGTCTCTTGTTTCAAAAAATTTTTAAAGAAAGGAAAAATCCTATTAAAAAGGAAAATTTTCTAAGAATATCCTAAAAGAAGTGAAAAAGAAAGAAAATCTAAAAACTCTATGTTAGTAAACTCTCCCCCACACTTATCTCATGCATTGTCCTCAATACATCGTGAATGTATGTATGCATGAAATATATAGAGAGGGAAGAAAAAATCACCTCAAGGTGGTGGTTCCGGTGGAGGTCTGATTAGTTCACGAAATGCGGCTCAATCCAAAGAATGTGGTATCGGTGGAACCCACCAATGACCTCTATAATACAACCCACTAAAATTATGTATATATGAATGATTTTAATTAATAATTTTACCCATCTAATTTTTAAATTTTTAAAATAATTTCAGAGTCAATTTTATCAACACCTTTGTCCCAAAATGGAGTATGAAAAGATGGAATGTTTGATTTAGGCTCAGAAAGTACATGAACTAAGATCGACTCAGGAATTTGACTTAAGAAGTTGAAATTGGATCAGGAGTCCAAATTGGTTCAGGATTCCGGTCTAAATCAAGAAGTTGAAATCCTATTCCACATTCATTTCCCCACAATGAAATGTGACTTTCTAAGGTTGGTGATTCTAGTTCAAAAATGACAGGTATGGGAATCAAAACTAACTCTATAATGTTGCTCAATTTAGGTAACAAAACTGGAGTCAATATTGATTCAGAAACTTGAACTAGATCATAAATTTGAGGATCGAAGTCACATTCTTGTCTGAGTTCAATTTATTTGAAAGAAAAACTTGCCAATTTGTCAATAGAATATTTAAAAATATGAAATTGATCAAGTGCAATTTGTTGATCATAAAAGATCGGTGATTCAATTTCACGATGGATTGGCACAGGATCCAATACTGACTTGAAAAAAGGATTGCAATTAGGTAAAGACACTAGAGTCATTATTGAATCAGAAAGTGGAATTAAATTATCAAGTTGAGGTTCAAGATTATATTCATGCTCAAGTTCAATTTCAAGAAAAGGATAACTTGCTAAAATGTTAATGGGATTTTCAAAAGTCTGAGTTTGGTCAAGTTCAAATGGGTGTGCTAAAATTGAATCTTGGTTTCCAAAATAGTAAGAGTCCTCGGCCAAATTAATAGAGTTAGAGATATTTGAATTGATCAAAGATTGATAAGAGAGAGTTTCCTCATTCCTATAAATGTTAACCAATTGACTCAATTGTGTTTCCAACCATTGATAGACCGAGTAAAAGATTTTGAAAATTGTTCTGCGGGCTCTTGCAAGATTGTTATACTCTTTTCTAGATAAGATTTTTCTTCAAGTGGTTGTTCTATAAAGGTAGTATAGGAATCTTGATTTTCAAAACAATAAGAGTCCTGGGTCAAATCATTAGAATTTGAGATAATTGAATTGGTCAAAGGTTGATAAGAAAGTTTTCTCATTCCTATAAATGTTGACCAATTGACTTAATTGTGTTTCCAACCTATCGATAGACTGAGAAGAAGATTTTTGAAATTATAGCGTGGACTCCTGCAAGATTTCTATATTTTTTTCTAGATATGATGTTCCTTCAAGTGGATGTTCTACAAAAGGAGTGTAGGGATCTTGATTTTGAAAATTTTATGAAGAGTGTAAGTCCAACATGTTTTGAGATTAACGCTCTGATTCACGTAAGCATTCCATACTCGTTTTCAGGGCAGATGGTTGTTCATTTTGAATAAGTGAAAATGAGTATGAATCTTGAAAATATTGTGAAATTGGGGAGCTTTTTTGTTGGGACTCAAGCATAGCATGTACAGCTTCTATACTTTTTTCTAACTCAGATTTTTTTCAATTAGTGGCCTTGAAAAAGGAGTATAAGAAGAAAAATAAGGGAATGAATATTATGAAAATTGTTAAAATTGTGGACAAGGTGGTTACAAATTTGACTCGGGGGAGGTGATTTCCCATTGACTCTGTGAAGAGTAAAAATTATTTTAGAAATTATGGTTATAAGATTGGGGGTATGGGTTGTATTGATTCGGATAGTCGAAACTGGTGTATTTGGTTGGTTCATATTGTAAACAGCCAGGTTAAAATTATTTGAATCAAATGGGCTCGGTGTGAAATATGGATTCATATTAGGATTGTAAGAATTGTTGTTATTGAATTCCATTTCACAAACAATCACAAATAAAAAAGAAAAAAACAAACAACAAATAAAAAGAAAGAAAATCAAAACCAAGCCTATACAAAGGTTGACCTAGAAGTAGACGACTCCTAACTGGTTGATTACCCGAGAGAGGTTGTTGTATGAATTCGACCACAAACTAATCGGCCAGGTAGGGGCAAAATATGATAGGAGGTATCTGTGCGTAAGTAACGAACCTTAATTATGCTAAACCACAGTATCTTCGAGGCGAATCTCTTAATTCCCCACCTTAGACATCGATTTCACAAGAGTAAGATTCAAAATAAGTTCCACCCTCGGTCAATCTCTTAAAGAGTCTGAGATGTCCCTAGGGGCCAATGTCTGTCAAGTTTTATTAAGGCTTTGGTTATGTGAGTGGGGAGGTAGTTTTTAGGCTAAGAAAGGATGATAAAATCCTTACCTTATCTTGTATGAGTTTTGCCCTTAATTTCAATTCGTACAAGTGAACAATATAGATAAGAATATAACACAAAGCAAGTAAATCATCCATGTGTTTGTTCTATGCTATATGCAATGCCATATGTACACCTCAGTCCAGATCACAACAATAGAACAAAATACAGTATATTGAAATTGAATTGACAAATGTCTAAACCGTTTTAAAAGCGTCCAAATACCGTATTTAGTTCTTTAGTTATTCTAGTGTGTAGGCAATCAAAGTAGATAATTAGCAGAAGAATATAATAGTATATGCAACTTGCAAAGTCCCAGCAAAAGACAAAGCACAATTGCCACAAAATTGCCGCGTTTTCGCAGCTTTTCTTTAATTTTTGTGGCAAAGTTTTAGAAACAAGTTATCTGCTTTCTAGAGCGGGAGGCAAGTAAAAGTAGACTTTTGTAATGTAAAAATTCTGTAAAAATTATGCTGCACATCAGAAGAAAATGTTAACAAAAACATGAGTTTAAACCATTTCCATCCCCGGCAACGGCGTCAAAATCTGATCGAGACGGAACCAGCACTCGAAAACCTGTGTGTTATGAAATCAGTGTAATTATGTATATATGCTAATGTTCCCTTGATACTTTCGTTATAGCATTGGCTCAACGGGGCGAATTCACAGCGACACGAAGCGATAGAAGTATTAACAGTTTATGTTCACGTTGGTTATTAACAAGTTCTTCTTTGTTACAGAATGAGAAAAAGAAAAAAGAAACGAAATCCAGAAGTGATAAGTGAGAAGAAGATAAAACAACGAAGTAAAAATAAAAGAGAAGTGGTTGATTTGAAAAACAAAATAGAAAAAAGATGAAGCTTGTGGTAAAGAAAATAAAAACGATGATGAAGAAGATGAAAATAAAGATGAACTAAGAAGACGGTGAAAACAGTAATGAAAAGATAAACGAAGATTTTGGAAATTATTTCTAAAAACATAGTAAAAAGAAAGAAAAATACTATGAAAGAAAACTCATGGCTACTAACCACTAATTGTTCCCTAATCATGCTAACCTCTTAATGATAGTTGCCTTACATGGATCCTTGGCCCTCACTAATCCTTGACTTGAAAAGACGATACAAAGCATGTCTCATAAAATTATTCATAAACATTCAAATCACACATCCATACCATACAACAAGTTGCAAGCTACTATTAAATCATCAAAATCGGTTAAAGGTGAGCATGAAATAAAGTTAGCATTGCAAGTTAGCAAGTTAGTGGGTTAGATGTTAGAATGTTAGAATCCATCATCATGAGTCATCAATGGCTCTTGCAAGAGCAAGACCTTGTAAAGGCTATTAGATTCATGTGGATTATCAAATAAGAGGTTAGATGGTTAGTGGTTAGTAGTTAGATTGTCATGAGAAGAAAAGTCAGCTAAGCAGCATGTAAAAGATGGAGAAGATTATAATGGAGAAAAAAGGAGACACCTTTACATAGATTGTCACCATCTATTGCATCAATCCCTCTCTTTCTCTCTTTAAATCTCTCAGCCCTAATACATGATCTCAAAATGAAATAAAATTACAAAAGAAAAGAAAAGAAAAGAAGAACACCTACACTAACCTACACTAAAAGAGAGAAAACCTAGCCTATTTCTCAATTTGTTTCGTTTCTGACCAAACCCTGCAGTATTTATAGGCAAACGAAGACTCTAGAAGGCGAGACGAGACCACGCGTCAAAAATCGACGCGTGGGCCCACCATATTGCCACGAAAACATGATAAATGTTGCGTTTCCGCTTCAAAACCAGGGACTTAGGTCCCTAGTTTTGGCGCGTGCGTTAGTCTCGCTTCGGGGACCTTCCAGCTATGCTCAAATTCAGTTATTTGGGTCCAGATTTTCGTCAGACACCCGCCAACTCTAGATTCAATGTATCTTCTAAAAAATCTCTAACTTTGCCTCAAGAAATCCGGATTTAATTACCGAAAAATGGGTTTAATTAAGCTCTTATTACTTCTTTGCCCCTGGACTCTTGATTATCTGCAAAGTAGACCAAAACACAGTTTGAAATGATATTTTATTCATAAATTGGTAGGAAAATGTGATATAATAATGCAGAATTGTAGACTAATCAGGCAATTAGTAGTAATGAGGCTATATTTTTGACACTTGTAGCATTTGGCAGTGGTGCTAATTTTGGAGAAATCCAGTTAGGCTGCTTTGCTCCGATTGTCTTGTTCTCTGCTTTTACTTTTGAAGTCTATATTACGTGTAGTGGGATGGGCTCTAAACTTATAAGATTGAGATGAGGAAGGTCTAGACACAAAAGATTTTGAATCGTAACTCCTAGTGGTGTAGTTAGATCTAAAGGTGTCTAGATCTTGAGCTAACGCGTAGGCATTCTTATGTTCAGCAACTCCTCGAGCTAATAATTCGGTTCGTAAGTCTTCTCTAAGTCCAGCTGAATATCGTGAAAGGATTTGCACTTCTCCTTTAGTGTTAGAGTACTACACCTAATGAGGAACTCATCAAATTTTGCAACATATTCATTTGCAGATTTGTTCCCTTGGGTGAATTGATGCCACTGTCTAAGAGTCGAGCATAAAATGATGGCGGCATATACTTACTTTTATGTTCATCCTTCATAAGTTTCCATATGTCTGTCAGTCGTTAAAGTCTAGTTGCTCGCATATTCTTTATGTTGGTCCAGTATTGACTAGCTTGACTGGTAAGTTTCATTCCAGTAAATTTAACTTTCCTAGATTCGGAGAGAGGGTACCAAGTGAAGTAGAAGTGGTTTTTTTCTCTAAGTCACTCTGCGAAAATGCTCAGCCAGCCCAGCCTATCGCACACGAAAGCAGCAAAGGAAGAGTCAGCATACTACGTATGCAGACAAGAAGCTATGCTAGAATGTACTGTACCACACAGAGAATGAATGTGACCTTTATTATCAATCTACACTTTGAAGCCAGTCTAAGAAGAGTTAGGGATCTAAATGTCCATCAAAAATGTGAACATCTAACTTAATGCTTTTCAAAATTTGTTCATAGAACTAAGGGCATTATTTAGATTATTACGCACGTTATTCTGCAGTGGGACGTTTTCAGTTTTGGACGATTCTCGATCAGTTTATAACTTAATCAGTCTTTCTTAACTTTGATGCAGGATTTGGGAGATGTTCTTAAGTTAGTCCTGTAAGTCGGTGAACATCATGGCAACTTGTTGGGGATACATAGGGGTGGAGTGGATTCATTAGACTCTTCTAGCAAATAAGGAAACCTCGGTGGGTTGGCATGCACTGTATGAATCCTAAATGCAAAATGCAAATAAAGCTAACTAATTTTTATTTCACTTTGCTGGAATTTCAAGATTCTACAGACAATAAAGAAGTTAATGAAATAAAGAGCAGTAAAATCACACAGCTTGTAATTTATGTGGACAACAATCAAATGTTATAATATTCAAGAGATGTAATTAATTGGACTATAAATAAAAGGTTATGAATCAGAAAGGTACCTCAAGATGTTGTGAAGAAGATCTGGTATGCCGGTTGATTGAATTTATATTGTATGAGGAGATACTCGAATAGGTACTCGAAGATGCTCTGTTGGACTTGCGAAAAAAGTTACACAAGAGGAAGTGCAGACGAAACTGGGCTCGCACAAGATGCAGTGAGAACCTGGGTTCGCGTATGGGAAATCAAAGGCTTGAGCTCACGCAGAAGAGGAGGCACAATGTAGGCATGCTCGACAGAGAAACACAGGCTGCGACATGCTTGGTCTGGGCACAGGCATGGCCTATGGCTGACGCGGGAGCGACTTGTCGTCAAACTGGGCGTGACCTGTCGTCGAACTGGGCGCGGCTAGGTGCTGGCTTGGGCGAGGCCGGTCTGCAGAATTGGTCTGGATCGGGCATGCGCTAAACTGTATCGGTTGTTCGTATGCAAGGAAGTGAAGCGTGAGGGGGAGGGTGTGGGTGGTTGTTGATGGTGTTGTTATTGTCGTTCGGCGAAGGTGAGAAATTTGAGTGAGAATTGAAATCACATAGAGGGAGGGAATAGGTGATAAGGCTAATCTAAAAACTAAATACGAAATTACAAAACTAATTGCAACTACACTTAGTGCAACCAACGAGTGTAACCGAATTCTCCGTGAAGGGCTCTGGACTAACTCCTCTGATTCCTCTGAATAAGAGTTGAGGCGCTATATGAAGCTCTCGTGGTTAAGCACAAGTGAGGCACACAAACACAAGCCAAGCATATAAAGATGATAAGCAATATGAAATAATGCAAGGCACAACTGATTAGTCTCTAATTTTGCATAATTTTTATCAAATTCTCATATTTATTTCATGTAAAATTCTACTAATAAAACCTTGCTTGCTTGATCCTAGGTCCATGGTGGGCAAATGAAGAAGAAGATTTAAATCACCATTTATTTGGTGATTAAAAGGCCTAAAAGATAGTCATTGACTTAAGAGGCTGGTTTCGTCAAAACCAGAGATACAAAACCAGAAACCGAAAATCCAGCCGACAGGGGGACAACCAGGCGGCGCGCAGCAGGCGGCGCTGCGCGCGCCGCCAAAGTACTGCCGCAGAAACGCGGCATATGCCGCGTTTCCGCGGCCATGTGGGCGCGCGGCGCGCCACGTTTTGGGCCAGGGTTTGTCCCCTGGCCCCCCTCATCCCTGATGCCTATAAAAGTCCTCCTGGGTTCTTCAGTTGAGGGGGAACCAGAGAGCAAAGTTGTGTAGTTTGATTTTCTTTGTAGTAGTTGTTGTTGTTGTTGTTCTTCTAGTTCTAGTTTTAGTCTTAGCCATTAAAGTGAAAGAGAGAGAGTGTGTAAAGAGTTGTATTTGAAGGGTGACAAGATAATACAAGTACTACTTCTCTTCCTTCTTTCCATTTACTTGTCTTTGCATTTGCTTTTACTTAATTGTTGTAGTGTAAACTTGTTGCTCTTTACTTCTTCCCTTTATTTGTTTCTTGTTGTAGTGTAACTCTTTTCTTTTCCACTTCTTTTCCTTTGTTGTTTCTTTTCTTTTTATGGCTAACTAACTTTCTCATTAGCATGGCTAACTAACTACTAACCCACTAATTTCTAACACTTGTTTGATAACCCGCATGAGTCAATAGTGCCAAACAAGCCTTGTGAAAATGAGAGCTATGGCATCTTAAGATGAGGGTTCTAACTCTAATTTACCTACAAGTATCTACTTTCTTATACTTCATGCTTAATGAGTTTTGATGATCTATGAGTTGTGTACTTTACTTGTTATTGTAAGTTAGAGACATTTCCTTTTAACTTTGCCGATACCAATAGTGCACTCGAGTCTTCCCTTATTCTCACCTTCTATCGGATCTTGATAAGGGAATGTCCAAGTTTTTACCGTGTAAGGCTAAGTTTTATGATGAACTTTCACTCGATTTCCACGTGATTAGTTCCAATGCACAAGGATTGTGTTTGCCTATGATCCATCGTGAGGCTATCTTCAAAAAGTTAGAAATTAGTGGGAGCACTTAGTAGAAAAGTTAGCCATGCATTTTTACAACTAAAGAACCCAATTTTTACAAACCACCAAAACATTTTCCATCGATTCTTAAAAACAACTTGTCTTAACTTTTCAATTCTTTATTTAGAAACAAGAACTTTCTTTCTTCTTGAACTTTGAAAGCCGCATCAAGCTTCTATCGCTCTCCCTCCTTGTGGATACGACCCGTATAGCCACTTCGCTACTACAGAAGAATCGCAAAAGCAATAACATCAACCCACACTTCCTTCTCTTATTTTAGTGTTTGCCTTTTGCCGATCAAATTTTGGCGCCGTTGCCGGGGAGGGAACGGCTTTATTATTCACTACTAAAGATTGTTCTTTATTTTTATGTGTAGGAGAAGAACCAAGGAGCTTACTATCACGGGAAGCAAAAGAGGTGGCCAAGGACATTGCGCGAGGATTCATTTGCCCTCGACAAAATTCGTGTAAAAGCGAGTTTGAGTTTTTCCGATTGAAGTACTAACAAACTCGTTTGCAGGGTTGCCGAGCGTCGCTAAAAAAAAAAATTTTGCTTTCTAATTTTTTAGTTTCCTTGGATGCTTCACCTATATGCATGTGTAATAAATTCAACAGAAATTCACTTGTTTCTTAATTGAAATTTGGATTAGACCTTTGCAATAGGGCACGTGTCTATTTCAATTCATTTTAATTTCTGTTGAAGAGTGATGGAGACAAGGTACGTGTGCATTCATATAGAATAGGACCAACATTTTGAAGTGATTTACCGCTTTGAGTGTTACCTTATTGTGAATAAACTGTACACTTGCACAATTGACTTTAAGGGCAAAACCCAAATAAACAAGATAAGGTGGGGATTTCATCACCCTTCCTTAGCCCAAAAACCATCTCCAAGTGCACTCACACTTTCCTAAGCCTTAACTAAAATCAATAGACGTTGGCCCTAGGGACATCTCGGACTCACTAAGAGATTAACTGAGGTTGAAAATTGTAAGAACTATACTCCTGCAAAATCAGTGTCTAAGGAAAGTGGATTGAGAGGTTAAGCCTCGAAAGCTCCGTGGTTTGGCGTAATTAGGCCCGTGGCTCCGCCCGGATACCTCCCTCCGAGCTTTGCCCTTTCCTGACCGATTAGCTTGTAGTCGAGTTCCTGCAACAACCTTCCCCGGAGAATCGACCAGTTAGGAGTCGTCTAGGTCCAGGTACCTTAGACTAAGGCTTGTGATTGTTTTTCTTTCTTTTGTTTGTTTTTAGTTCTTTTTCGATTGTTTGTTGTCTTCACGTTGTTTGTGGTGTGCTGCATGCAAGAGTGGTGAGAGATCCGTCAACTTCCAGATTAACAAGAAACACTTCTCTACCCTTGCATCCAGAACCGGTGATGGCATCACTTCAGGATAGATTTTACCCGATCAGAACTTCACTTCCTTCTTGCATAAAACTTCCTGAAGCAAACGGCAATAATTTTGAGTTAAAGCCCCAATTCATTAACACTCTTCCCAAATTTCATAGTTTAGAATCAGAGGACGCATACTTCTTTGTTAGGCAATTTGAAGAAGTATGCCTTATGATGCGTATACCCCAGCTAGGAGATGATGCCGTTAGGTTACGTTTCATCCCTTTTTCCCTAAAGGACCTAGCTAAGAAATGGTTGTACAGTTTGGCAGCAGATTCAGTCACGACGTGGGATGATTTCGTCAAGGCTTTCTTGAAGAAATTTTACCCAATTCACAAAACTGCCCTCATTAGGAAGAACATTATGCAGTTTAAGTAAGACCCGAGTGAACCATTTTGGAGATACTTTGAGCGATTCAAAGATCTCCTAACTCAATGCCCTCATCATGGCGTGGAGAAATGGCGTCAGCGCCAGATTCTCTACGATGGTTTAGATTATCAGACTAAGACCCTGTTAGAAACAATGTATTAGGGAGAGTTCTTGCAGAATGATGAGAATCAGAGTTGAGATTTATTTGAGGACTTAGCTGAGAAAACCCTGCAATGGGAGCCAGCCTCGGAGAAACCTAGGAATTCACAATCTATAGCTTCAAGAGGAGGGCTCCTATCTCTAGAATCATCCATAGCTGCCGAGGCTAAGATTGCTACCATGATGAGAAGGATAGAGGCTCTAGAAATAAAAGAGCCTGCCAGCGTCAACCAGATCAACCCACCACCAATTCACAATCCGGGTTGTTCATATTGTCAGGCACCAAACCATATTTTTGAAGAGTGTCCTGTTTTCATGCCCAGCAAGTGCCACCGGAACACATGAACGCGGCTTACTCACGACTGCCTCACAACCCCTACTCACAGACCTATAATCCCGGCTGGAGGAATCACCTAAATTTCTCCTGGGCCCCAAACAATCCTCCCAGGCCCAATTTTTCCAACAATTTTCACCATCCTACTCCTCCACCACTTTTCCCAGTCAAGCCCCATCTTCCTCCTCCCAAAGCTCTCTAATGGAAAAGAAAATCAGTAAATTGGAGGAGAGCATAGAGGCTTTCATTAAGTCCCAAGCCGCTTTCATGCAAAACCAAGGACAAACTCTGAACAGTCATTCACAGGCCATATCAAGGTTGGAAATGCAGATGAGCCAGTTAGCTAGCTTCCTAAGTGAAAGACCTAAGGGTACTTTGCCTTGTCAGTCGCTAGTTAACCCAAAAACCTCCAACCAAGCATATGAAATTCAGGATCCATCAATTAACCAGTGTAATGCTGTTCACACACTGCGATCTGGAAAGAAGGTAGACAACCAGGTCTACCAACAGAAAAGTCCTGTCCATCCTGATCCCACTCTAGCCTCCACCTCTGCTAGTTCCTCTCAATCCGCTCCACAAACATCTAACGAGGACAAAGCTGCTGAATAAGTTCATAAGCCTGTAGCACCCTTTCCCAATAGGCTTAGGAACAACAATAAAAATATGCACATGGAGAAAATGCTAGAGATGTTCAACCAGGTCAAATTGAATGTGCCACTTCTTGACGCTATCCAACAAGTCCCGGCTTATGCCAAATTTCTTAAGGATATGTGTACGAAGAAGAGAAAGACCAATGTGCCCAAGAAAGTGTTCTTGGCCACTAATATAAGCGAAATTCTGTCTGGTCCCATTCCGGTGAAATACAAGGATCCCGGATGTCCCACCATTTCCTGCACCATAGGACAGACCGAAATCAGTAGAATGCTTCTTGACCTGGGAGCAAGTATCAACTTGCTACCTCTCTCAGTATACCAGCAACTTGGGTTGGGCGAGCTAAGCCCAACTCGAGTCACCATTCAGCTAGCTGACCGATCTGTGAAGATCCCGAAGGGGGAAATCACAGACGTCCTCATCCGGGTCGGGGATTTCATTTACCCCGTTGACTTCATTGTGCTTGAGACCCAACCCGTGTCCAATCTTAGGTCTCAAACTCTCATCATCTTAGGGCGCCCATTCCTTGCTACAGCCAATGCCATAATCAACTGTAGGAACGGGTCCATGCGATTGACTTTTGGAGACATGACGAAGGAAGTCAATGTCTTTAATCTTGGAAGACAACCTAGGGATGTCAATGATCAGACGTTTGAGGTCAATTCTATTGAAAATCTGACCAGTGAGCATGAGGAAAGTATGGAAACAGAAACTGAGGCAAAGTTTGATCTGGAGGCTGAGGATTTTAATCTAGACCAGATCATAGATTCAGCAGTAGAGATGGGCATCAAGCCCCTGTGTACCCCATCCTAGGATTGAAAGCCCAGAGATTGCCTCCAATGAAGAAACACCTTCCCTGGAGCTAAAAGCCCTGCCTGAACACCTCAAGTACGCCTACCTGGGCGGAAAGGACAGCTTGCCAGTCATCATAGCATCCCACCTGACTGAGCAACAAGATGACAGCTTAATGTCTATTCTGAAAAGACATAGGGAAGCCATTGGATGGACGATGAAGGACATCAAGGGAATAAGTCCAGCCATACTACAACACAAATTCATTTAGTCGATGAAGCAATCCCTAGGAGGGACCCACAACGCAGGCTTAACCCTCTCATGCAAGAGGCAGTTAAGGCTGAAATTCTGAAACTATTAGATAATGAGATAATTTATCCTTTTCTGATAGTCAATGGGTTAGCCTTGTTCATGCGGTCCCAAAGAAAGCTGGCTTTTCGGTGGTAGAAAATGAGGAAAAAGAGTTGGTACAAACAAGACTGCCTACCAAGGTTCGTGTTTGTATCGACTATAGGAAGTTGAATGCTGCTACCCGTAAAGACCACTTCCTGCTACCCTTCATCGACCAAATGCTTGAGCGTTTGGCTGGACATGAGTACTACTGCTTTCTAGATGGATACTTGGGATACAATCAAATCCCCATTGCTGCCGAAGACCAAGAAAAGACGACGTTCACTGCCCGTTCGGAACCTTTACTTATCGGCGCATGCCTTTCGGATTGTGCAATGCTCCTGCAACGTTCCAACGGTGCATGCTTAGTTTGTTCTCTGACATGGTAGAACGTTTTCTTGAGATTTTCATGGATGACTTCTCCATCTACGGAGATTCATTTGATCAGTGTCTTCATCACTAGAGTTAGTACTACAAAGATGCATTGAGAAGAACCTAACTCTAAACTGGGAAAAAATGTCACTTCATGGTGAGACAGGGGATTGTCTTGGGCCATGAGATTTCGAGGAGAGGTATAGAGGTGGATAAGGCTAAGGTAGAAGTAATTGCTAAGCTTCCACCACCCAAAAGCATCAAGGATATTAGATCCTTTCTAGGGCATGATAGGTTCTACCGATGGTTCATTAAGGACTTTAGCAAAATCGCGAGGCCTTAACCAACCTGCTCACTAAGGACGTGCCCTTTGATTTCAACGATGAGTGTTTAAATCATGGGGAAGGTTAAGCAAGAACTTATCTTTACGCCTATCATTTCTGCTCCTAATTGGACCCAGCCATTTGAAATCATGTGTGATGCATCTGATTTTGCTATTGGCGCTGTTCTAGGGCAGCGCATAGACAATAGGCAGCACGTGATTTATTACTCGAGTAGGACTTTGAATGACGCCCAACAGAACTATACAACAACTGAGAAGGAATTCTGGCCGTTGTCTTTGCGTTAGAAAAATTCCGGACTTACTTGTTAGGTTCGAAAACGGTGATTTTTACGGATCACTCGGCTCTGAAATACCTCATGACCAAAAAGGAAGCAAAAGCCCGATTAATTCGGTGGATCCTTTTGCTTCAAGAATTTGACTTAGAAATCCGGGATAAATGAGGTATGGAAAATGTGGTCGCTAATCATCTCTCACGAATTCCGAATGCACCAACCATCCAAGCTCTGATCAACGTGGATTTCCCAGACGAGCACATCCTAGCCATTCTTAAGGAACTCTGGTATGCGGACATCGTTAATTACCTGGTTACGGGACAATTACCGCTGACTGGACAAAGCAAGACCAAGACCGCTTCTTTGCCCAAGTACGGTACTTCTTCTGGGAAGAATCGTATCTTTTTAAATATTGTCCCGACCAAATAATTAGACGATGCATACCCGAGGAGGAACAGAGGAGTGTGCTCAGCTTTTGCCATGACCTTGCATGCGGAGGACACTTCGGTCCCCGCAAGACTGCAGAGAAGGTTCTACAAAGTGAGTTCTACTGGCCCACTTTGTTCAAAGACTCATATCATTTTTGCAAGTCATGTGCAAACTGTCAGAAGATCGGGAAAATTTCTAAAAGAGACATGATGCCCCTGAACCGATCTTGAAGTTGAAATTTTTGATGTGTGGGGTATCGATTTCATGGGGCCATTCCCCAACTCCTTCGGCAACCAATTCATTTTGGTTGCTATAGATTATGTCTCTAAGTGGGTAGAAGCTGTGCCAACTAGGACAAATGACAACAAAGTGGTTGTCAAATTTCTCAAAGACAATATCTTCTCCCGGTTTGGCACCCCTAAAGCGATAATTAGTGATAATGGATCACATTTCTGCAACAGAGTTTTTGAAGCTCTGATGCGAAAATATTCCATCAATCACAAGTTATCGACTCCATATCATCCCAGAGACAAATGGGCAAGTTGAAGTCACCAACCGACAGATCAAGCTCATTCTGGAAAAGACTGTCAGACAAAATCGAAAGGATTGGTCGGTTAAGCTCAATGATGCATTGTGGGCTTACCGCACCGCATTTAAGACAGTTCTGGGGATGTCTCCTTATAGAATCGTGTTTGGCAAAGCCTGTCATCTGCCAGTTGAATTAGAACACTGGGCCCTCTGGGCAATTAAGCAACTCACTTTGATCTGACTAAGGCCGGTGAACTTAGGAAACTGCAGATTTCAGAATTAGAGGAGATACGGAATGAAGCTTATGAGAATGCACGAATCACCAAGAGCAGAACTAAACTTTTTCATGACCAAATCATAACCCGGAAAAACTTTGCACCAGGAGATAGGGTTCTGCTGTACAACTCTAGGCTTCATATTTTCGCGGGGAAGCTGAAAACTCGTTGGTCAGGACCGTTCATTGTGCGCACTGTTTCCCACACGGTGCTGTGCTTATGCAGACCCTAAAAATAACACTAAATTTAAAGTGAATGGGTAAAGACTGAAGCCCTTCTTGACCACTGAGCCTATGATTCCAGATGATAGTGTGCTGACTCTTTTTGCCCCGTCA
Source organism: Agave tequilana (assembly GCA_038442645.1). Classification (NCBI taxonomy): domain Eukaryota; kingdom Viridiplantae; phylum Streptophyta; class Magnoliopsida; order Asparagales; family Asparagaceae; genus Agave; species Agave tequilana. The sequence continues at coordinate 44,708 of JAVJIF010024537.1, forward strand.
TACACCTAACACCACAACTAAAAAA
>JAVJIF010024538.1:0-84328 GCA_038442645.1 Agave tequilana
AATACAGAGAGATAAATGGATAGAGAGAAGATCAACGGATGAGATGAACAAGTTTGACTAAGATTCTGACTGGATACATTACAGTATATGAATCATAACTTTCGGTACCAAATATCACATCTAATGATTCAAGATGATCTAGAAAGAGGACTCACAGATCTACAACTCTTATGTTGATCACTATTTCTAATTCTGTCATTTGATAAGTGATATTCAGCAATCAACACCCAGCAAACTGCAGATCAGAACTGAATATCCGCATCAAATCAAGTTTGGAGATAAGGGAGGATTCAAATTCAGAAATAGCCAGCTTTTCCTATTTTCATACTCCTCTAACCTCTGCATTTCTTCTATAAATACCTGCAATCTCAAAGGCAGGGAAGACGACCATGCAGAGATAGGATTTAGTCCAGTTTTTCATTCTTTGTAGTGTAGGTTTTTGTTTTTCTTTTCATGTAATTTTTAGTTTTAATTATATAAATCAGAGGAGATCAGAGTTTCATAGGACAACGAGAATGAAGCTTGTGCTAAGAGTGACATCGGCGTAAGATTTTCTTCTTTTCTCTTATTGTTATAAAATCGAATCTGTAGTTCCCTTTGTATGTACTTTGTTTTTGTGTTCTTCTTCTTCTTCTCTACTTTTCTTCTTTTGGTACAATTGTTATCCAAGTGAGTCTAAAAGCATCGAAAGAGCCTTGCCTTTGCTAGTGCCACCAATAGCCCATGACGATGGATTTGAGTTTCATTCTGTATCATTTTATACTTGCACGTCTTGATGATATAATTGTTGGCCCAAAAGGTTACACTCTCCAATTGTTTAGAGTTTTGATGATAACAAAATAAATAAGTGCTATTTGGTACTAATTAGTTTGTTTAGATAAGTTTCAGGTTATTACCATATTTGGGGCCATTGCTTAGCTATTGCAAGTATTTCTAAGTTCATGAAGCAAAGAAGGCTTTTTGCACATCAAGGAAGGAACATAGAAGAGAAGGCTCTAGCAAGGCATCGCATGGCTCAAGAATTTAAGATTGCTCAAGATAATTTATTAGATTTTTCTTTTAGTTTAGAATTTTGTTAAAGAATAGTGAATAGGTTTGAAGCTCTATCACACATGTTTTTGCGCACATCTTGTTTTCTAACATAAATAGTTTGTATACAATCTTCAACCTACAAACTTATTTTGATATACATAATCATGTGTTTTAAGCTTTGTGTTTTATCAAAACTTATTTTGGTATTGAATTTATGACAAAAACTTTGATGTACATATGTTTCATGAATATAGGATTATGCTTCAAAATGTTTAAATATCATGTTTTTGTATTTGGAAGAGTTTTGGACAAAACGTATTTTTCATTCAAAATCCAAGTTTTAGAAAATACAGTTTTTGGTTTTGGTAAAATGATAAGAGACAAAAATAGTTCATATTGATTGATATTTGAGCTAAACTTTTTACCACATGTTTATATATTAATGCAAAATGATAAAACTATTTTTGGTGATTTTTAGGAGTGTTAAAAGATTTTTCAAAATATTTTTAAAAACTATTTTTCTGTCCTTTCCAGACTTCATCCAGTCGACTAAGTCTTCTGACAAGTCGACTTGGCTAGAAGTCGGTCGACCGGTCGGTCGACCGACGTGCACAAATCTGTGCACGTTTGGAAGTCTTTGGACGGTCGACCGTCCCGGTCGACCGGTCTGAGAGCAGAGCTCTCTGTTTGTTTGGGTCGACCGGGCCGGTCGACCGTAGCCTGCAACAACTATTTTCTTTGAACTAGCGGTCGACCGGGCCGGTCGACCGTGCTAGCCGTTTGAACAGTAACGGCTAGTTTTTTGAGCTGGTTTATTTTTGTCCTTTTCTCACTTAATCATATTTAAGTGACATGTTTTGGTTCTAATACTTTCTGATTAGCCTTCAATATGTTTTATCTCCTAACCCTAGCCCTCTCCTATAAATAGGGGTGTTTAGGGAGAGGTTAGTTAACTAGAAAATTATCAAAATTTCCAAAAGTTTAAGGCTTCCAAAAAGACTTGGTTTCTTGGTTTTTGTGCTGAATTCTCTCTCATTTTCTGAAGTGCTTTCAAGAATTCTCTGATTTCATTTTCTTTTCTCCTTACACACAAGAGCTTCATTCCTACTCATTATTTCTCTAAGGACCTTTGTAAGGGAAGAGAATTTTGCAAGAGAGAGTTTGTGGTCTTTTGACTACTCAGAGATTGCTTGTACTTGAGATTGTGGAGTTGGGTACTCCGGTGTATTTGTGACATCTTTGTGATAGTGGAAGTGGTTGGAATCCTTCTGGGGAAGGCGGGGAAGTAGAGCTGGGTGCTCGAACCTCGATAACAAATCTCGGTGTTTGCGTTTGGTTTACTTGCTCTTATTTCTTGCTCTATTTTCATTGCTCTTATTACTTTCTCTACATTCATTGCTATATTCACTTGCTTTATGAGATTGTTGCTCCATAATTTTTAATTTGTGCATTGATTAGCATTATCACCTATTCACCCCCCCTCTAGGTGATTTTCAATTGGTATCAGAGCTTGGACTCTAGGTTTTGGCTTAACATCCATAGAGAGATCCTTAAAATTTGCTAATCAACATTTGCATTTCATTTGTCATCACTAGTAAACATGGCCGATACATCAAAACCCCTCCTAAATTTGATGGACTCAACTTCCCTATTTGGAAGTTAGGATGACTATCTTTTTGCAATCCTTAGGTAGCTTAGTGGCTAAATCATTGACCAAACCCTATGTTGCACCCGATAGTGATGAGAGCACATGGACCGACTTCAACTTTAGAGAATATGAGGCTAACTCCAAGGCCCAAAATTCCCTCTTAACCGCCTTGAATGAGGATGACCTTACACGGGTAATTCATTGCCAATCCGCCTATGAGATTTGACAACACTTATTGGTCACACGAAGGGACTTCACAAGTCAAGAGAGCTAAGATAGATCTCTTGAGGTCCCAATATGAGTCCTTTAAAATGATTGATGATGAATCTATTGATTGTATTATTACTCGATTTACTAAAATCACCAATGGTCTTTCTTCTTTAGGTGATGAGATTTCCAATGATCAAAAGGTGCGGAAAGTGATTCGGGCTCTTCCTACATCATGGGAGATAAAGGCCACCACCTTGAAGGAATTAAACGACAAGGACGAGATGGACCTCATTAGTCTCATTGGGAACTTAAAGACCCATGAGATGGAAAAGAAAGTAAGAGAAGAGGCCGCTCCACTAAAGAAGAAATCCTTGGCCTTCAAGTCTTCATCCACTCTTGAAGACGATGAAGAAGATAAAGAAGAAGATGAGGAGCTATCACTACTTGTTCGCAATGTGAAGAGAATGTACCAGAGGAACAAGCTCAACTTCCGAAGGAAATTTGAAGGCAAAGAGTGTTGGCCCAAGAGGTTACACTCTCCAATTGTTTTGTATTTTGATGATGACAAACCAAATTAGTGCTATTTGGTACTAACAAGTTTGTTAAGATAAGTTTCAGGTTTGTACCATGTTTAGAGACCATTCGCTTAGCTATTGCAAGAACTTCTAAGTTTCACAAAGCAAGGAAGGCAAATTGCACATCAAGGAAGGATCATAGAAGAGAAGGCACTAGCAAGGCATTGGATGGCTCAAAGACTTGAAGATAGCTCAAGAAGTCTTCATGTAATTTGTTTTTCAGTTTATAGTATGTTAAAGAATAGTGGATAGGTTTGAAGCTCTATCACACACGTTTTTTGCGCACATGCTTATTCCAAAATAATTTCTTATAAATTATACAAAAATATTTTGCATACAAGTTTTTGCCTACAGATATATATTTATGTTTTATACTATTCCCTGTTCAAATATTTTTGTTAAAATCAAAATCCTCTTTGTTTTCTTTTCTAAAATCAATTTTTGACCTGATCCGGTCGACCGGGGCAATCGACCAGTCTGTGTCAGTCTGGTCCGGTCGACCGGACCAGTCGACCGAAGTTCTGGCAGATGCACGTATCCATGTGCATGTCTGTCGGTCGACCGGGCGGTCGACGGACTATTGTTTTTGCTCACAGGTTTTATCGGTCGACCGGGTCGGTCAACCGCTAGCCTATAACGGTCGAATTTTTGTACTACCGGTCGACCGGCCCAGTCGACCGTCTGACCGTTTGAACAGTAACGGGCAGATTTTTAAGAGCTGTTTATTTTTGTCTTTTGTGTTTAAAATTCGTTTAAGGATATATTTTGATCTAATTACCTCCTAAACATCAGTAATTATGTTTTATCCCTAAACCCTAGCCCTCTCCTATAAATAGGGGTGTTTGGGGAGAGATTGGTTACAACAATTATTACTAGAAAATTCAAAAGTTTAAGCTTTCAAAAGAGACTTGTTTCTTGGTTTTTTGTGCTGAATTTCTCACTGATTTTCTGAAGGGTTTTTCAAATACTCTCTGATTTAATTCTCTTTTCTCCTTACACACAAGAGCTTCATTCCTACTCAATATTCTCTAAGGACCTTTGTAAGGGAAGAGCTATTTGAAGAGAGAGTTTGTGGTCTTTTTGACTACCAAGGAAATTACTTGTTCTTGAGATTGTAGGAGTTGGGTACTCCATTGTATTTGAGATCTTTGTGATAGTGGAAGTGGTCGGAATCCTTCTGGGGAAGGCGGGGAGTAGAGCTGGGTGCTCGAACCTCGATAACATATCCTTGTGTTTGCGATTGGTTTACATTCTTGCAATTCTTACTCTACTTTGCTTGCACTTATTACTTGCTCATCATACTTACTTGCTTGCATTCATCTTGTGATTCTTGATTGTGATTGTTGTAGCTTTAAATTTTTAAATTGCCCTTTGATTAGCATTATCACCTATTCACCCCCCCTCTAGGTGATTTTCAATTGGTATCAGAGCTTGGACTCTAGGTTTGGCTTAACATCCATAGAGAGATCCTTAAAATATTGCTAATCAACATTTTCATTTCATTCATTCATCACTAGTAAACATGGCCGACAACATTAAATCCCCACCTAAATTGATGGCCTCAATTTCCCAATTTGGAAGGTTAGGATGACTATATTTTTGCAATCTTTGGGTAACTTAGTAGCCAAGTCCTTGACCAACCCTATGAAGCACCCGTTGGTGATGAGAGCACTTGGACCGACCTTGACTTTAACTTTATGAGGCTAACTCCAAGGCCCAAAACTCCCTATTAACCGCCTTGAATGAGGATGACCTTACACGGGTAATTCATTGCCAATCCGCCTATGAGATTTGGCAACACTTATTGGTCACACATGAAGGGACTTCACAAGTCAAGAGAGCTAAGATAGATCTCTTGAGGTCTCAATATGAATCATTTAAAATGCTTGATGATGAATCCATTGATTGTATGATTACTCGTTTCACTAAAATTACAAATGGTCTTTCTTCATTAGGTGACGTCATCTCCAACGATCAAAAGGTGCGCAAAGTGATACGGGCTCTTCCTTCTTCATGGAGATCAAGGCCACCACCTTAAAGGAGTTGAACGACAAGGACGAGATGGACATCATTAGTCTCATTGGAACCTAAAGACCCATGAGATGGAGAAGAAGGCAAGAGAAGAAGCCCTATTTCAAAGAAGAAATCCATAGCCTTCAAGACTTCATCCACCAATGATGACGATGATGAAGACGAAGAAGAAGATGAGGAGCACTCTACTTGTGCGGAATGTCAAGAGGTTGTGCCGAAAGAACAAGTTCAACTTCCGGAGAAGATTCGAAGGCAAAGAGGAGCGGAAGATCATTTGCTATAATTGCCGCAAACCCGGACATATCATGACGGATTGTCCGGAGTTCAAGAAGAAGATGACTTCCTCCTTCAAGCCAAAGAAACCGGAGGAGAAGAAAGCCCCAAAAGCAACATGGGATTCGGAAAGCGAGTCCGAAGAGGAGGTGGATCAAGCTAATATGTGTTTCATGGCAAACACACCTAAGGTAACCCCTCAATCCTTGATGATGAAGATGATGAACTAAGTAAGGAAGTTCTAGTTCATGCCTTTGTAGAACTTTCTGAAACTTATGATAATAAAAACTTGAATGCTTAAAATTACAAAAAGAAGTTGCTTTTCTTAAGAATCAACTTGCCATTGTTTCTAAAGAAAAGATGATGTTTCTTCTAATTTCATTTTCATGCAAAAAGAATTTTGTGCCTACAAGAGTACTTGTAAGGCAAAATCTCCTATTATTGATGAAAAAGAAATTTCTTCTTTTAAATCCAAAATGAATGATTTCGAAAAAGTTTTAATGATTGTGCTTTCAATACTAAGAAACTTGAGAACATGTTTTCTAAAAAGCACACTTCACATGCTAACACTTCACAAGCTAAAAATTCTCATGCTAACACCTCTCATGCTCATGCTCACAATGCTCATGCTCACAAATCACACACTCACTATGCTTTTAAATATGGTAGAGTATAGATGCACATATTGTGGTAAAAATGGACATTTAGCTAAGTTTTACTATGATCAACTAAATAGAACAAATAATCTTGTTTGGTTCATGACACTAACCCTAGAGGACCCAAGAAAATGTGGGTACCAAAATCAAGTCTTAAATTGTTTGATGTAGGTACACACCAAAGCTCCAAGACGTAGGGAGCGGTGGTACCTTGATAGTGGTTGTTCAAGACACATGACATGGGACATCAACAACTTCACAACCCTATCAAGGTACATGGAAGGTGGCACCGTCACCTTCGGGATGACTCCAAAGGAACTATCATCGGTATAGGTAACATTCAAATTGGTGCATCTCCTATTATTGAGAATGTTATTTTAGTAGATGGTTTAAAACATAATTTGCTTAGCATTAGTCAACTTTGTGACCGTGGACTTAAAGTTGTTTTTGATGATTCCTCATGCAAGATTTTTGATGTTAAATCTGATGTTTGTATTCTTACCGGTTTTCGTGATAATAATGTTTATATCATTGACATGCTTAATTTAGATTGTTCTACTAAATGCTTGAATGCTTTTGATGAAAATTCTTGGCTTTGGCATAGAAGATTAGGACATGCATCTTTTGACCATATTTCTAGGATTAATTCAAAGGAATTGGTGAAGGGTATACCTTGCTTGAATTTTGAGAAAGACCGCATTTGTGGTGCGTGCCAACTTGGGAAACAAACAAGTCTTCCTTTAAACCAATCAAGGATATCATGTCAACTAGGCCTTTAGAATTAATTCATATGGATCTTTTTGGACCAACTAAAACTAAGAGTTTAAATGGAAGTAGATTTACATTTGTTTTGGTTGATGATTTCTCCCGTTTTACTTGGGTTTTCTTTTTACAAAATAAAGATCAAACTTTTTCTCATTTTAAGATTTTTCGAAAAAGAGTTGAAAAAGAAAAGGGTTTTCCTTTTGAGAATAAGAAGTGATAGAGGTGGTGAGTTTGGTTAACCAACTCTTCATGACTTATTGTGATGAAAAGGGAATTAAGCATGAAATGTCTTGTCCTAGAACTCCACAACAAAATGGAGTTGTAGAAAGGAAAAATAGAACACTTCAAGAGATGGCTAGGACAATGATAAGTGAATATGACCTCCCTCAATATTTATGGGCCGAGGCCGTAAACACCGCATGCTATATATCAAATCGTATTTATTTATGCAAAAATTCTTCAAAAACTTCTTTTGAAATGTATCATTCTAGAAAACCAAATGTTGCATATTTTAAAGTTTTTGGATGCAAGTGTTTTGTTTTGAATACTAAGGATAATTTGGGTAAATTTGATGCTAAGGCTTATGAGGCTATCTTTGTTGGATATTCCTCTACTAGTAAAGCATATAGAGTTTTCATTAGATCTTCTCAAACCATTGAAGAATCCATGCATGTTAAATTTGAAGAATCTAATGTGGTTGTTGAGAATGTTGTAGAGATTGAACCATTAGGTGAAGACATGGAGAGACTATCCTTGAAGGACTCACCCGCTCAAGAAGAAAAGCTAGACCCTATTGGTGAAGTTTAAGAGGATAAGGAGGAAAGCACTCAACCGCTTCCTAAAACTTGGAGATACGCTACAAATCATCCTAAGGAGCTCATCTTGGGTGATGCATCTAAAGGTCACAACGCGCTCCAAACTCCATGACCTATGTGGTAACTTTGCTTTCATTTCTCATTTTGAACGCAAAGGCATTCTCGAAGCCGAGACGGACCCATATTGGTTGCTTGCCATGCAAGAGGAACTCAATCAATTTGAGCGCAACCAAGTTTGGCACCTTGTTCCTAAGCCCCACGATAGACCAATAATTGGTACTAAGTGGATCTTTAGAAACAAGATGGATGAGTCCGGAAATGTCATTAGGAATAAAGCTAGGTTAGTGGCCCAAGGTTACACTCAAGTTGAGGGAATTGACTTTGAGGAGACCTTTGCACACCGTAGCACGGCTTGAAGCCATACGGATGACACTAGCTTTTGCATGTTTTAAAAATTTTAAACTTTTTCAAATGGATGTAAAAAGTGCATTTTTAAATGGTTTTATTAATGAAGAAGTTTATGTTTCTCAACCTCCCGGTTTTATTGATCATGTTCATCCCGATTTTGTTTTTAAACTTGATAAGCTTTGTATGGATTGAAACAAGCTCCAAGAGCTTGGTATGAAAGGCTTTCTAGTTTTCTCATTTCAAATGATTTTATTAAAGGCAAAGTAGACACAACTCTTTTCACTAAGCATGTTGATAATGATATTTTAATTGTGCAAATTTATGTTGATGATATAATTTTTGGATCTACTAATGAGCTTTTATGCAAGGATTTTGAGAAGGTCATGCAACTTGAATTTGAAATGTCTTCAATGGGTGAGCTAAATTTCTTCCTTGGACTCCAAATCAAGCAATTGCAAGATGGAACCTTCATTAACCAAGCCAAGTACGCAAAGGAGCTAGTAAAGAAGTTTGGGCTTGAAGGATCAAAGGCTTGCAACACTCCAATGGCAACTACAACCAAGCTTGATAAGGACGAACAAGGTAAAAATGTTGATATTAAATTATATAGAAGCATGATAGGAAGTCTTTTATATTTGACGGCAAGTAGGCCGGATATCATGTTTAGTGTGTGTCTTTGTGCTAGATTTCAATCGTGTCCTAAAGAGTCTCATCTTATTGCGGTAAAACGCATTATTCGTTATATTAAGGGCACTATTGGAATGGGTCTTTGTATCCGAAAACTATAGATTTTTCAATGACTAGTTATTCGGATGCCGACTATGCGGGTTGTAGAGTAGATAGAAAGAGTACTAGTGGGACATGTCAATTTCTTGGTAATTGTCTTGTTTCATGGTCCCCTAGGAAACAAAATTCCATAGCTCTCTCAACCGCCGAGGCAGAGTATGTTGCCGCGGGGGCTTGTTGTGCACAAGTCCTTTGGATGAAACATACTCTCCTTGATTTTGATTTGCACTTTGATCATATAAAAATATTTTGTGATAATGCTAGTACTATACACATGACCAAAAATGCAAATCAACATAGTAAGACCAAGCACATTGAGATTAGATATCACTTTCTTAGAGATCATTTTGAGAAAGGTGATATAGGTATTGATTATGTTTTCACGGATTTACAACTAGCCGATTTTCACTAAACCTCTTGATTTTGCTAGATTTTCGTTTATTTGTGGAGAACTTAATGTTTGTATTATTGAATAGACATGTTTTTCATAACCCTTTTTGATGTATGACAAAAGGGGGAGAATAAGTTTACATGGACAAAAATAAGTTCATTTGGTCTTGGTTCCATATGAATTTATATGTTTTGGTTTTTATGAGTTTTTGTGTTTTAAATGAAAATTCTTGTGTTTTAGTTGTTTTATTTTAAATTGGTATCAAGGAGCAAGAGGCTTTTCTTTTAGTTGTTTTGGTATCAAGAGCAATTTTTGTGTTTTATGTATTTGTTTTAATTGGTTTCAATAATTGGTGCATCATTTCAATTTTTGGTTTCTAGAGCATATTCTTGTGTTTTATGTATAGCATAATTTGAGGGGGAGTTTTCTCCTCCCCTATATTTTTTTATATAGCCTATTTGTTTTGTCATCATCAAAAAGGGGGAGATTGTTGGCCCAAGAGGTTACACTCTCCAATTGTTTTGTGTTTTGATGATGACAAACCAAATTAGTGCTATTTGGTACTAACAAGTTGTTAAGATAGGTTTCAGGTTTGTACCATGTTTAGAGACCATTCGCTTAGCTATTGCAAGAACTTCTATGTTCCACAAAGTAAGGAAGGCAAATTGCACATCAAGGAAGGATCATAGAAGAGAAGGCACTAGCAAGGCATTGGATGGCTCAAAGACTTGAAGATAGCTCAAGAAGTCTTCATGTAATTTGTTTTCAGTTTATAGTATGTTAAAGAATAGTGGATAGGTTTGAAGCTCTATCACACACGTTTTTGCGCACATGCTTATTCCAAAATAATTTCTTATAAATTATACAAAAATATTTTGCATACAAGTTTTTTGCCTACAGATATATATTTATGTTTTATACTATTCCCTGTTCAAAAGTATTTTTGTTAAAATCAAAATCCTCTTTGTTTTCTTTTCTAAAATCAATTTTTGACCTGATCCGGTCGACCGGGGCAGTCGACCGAGTCTGTGTCAGTCTGGTCCGGTCGACCGGACCAGTCGACCGAAGTTCTGGCAGATGCACGTATCCATGTGCATGTCTGTCGGTCGACCGGGGCGGTCGACCGGACTATTGTTTTTGCTCACAGGTTTTATCGGTCGACCGGGTCGGTCGACCGCTAGCTTATAACGGTCAAATTTTTGTACTACGGTCGACTGGCCCAGTCGACCGATCTGACCGTTTGAACAGTAACGGGCAGATTTTTAAGAGCTGTTTATTTTTGTCTTTTGTGTTTAAAAATTCGTTTAAGGATATATTTTGATCTAATTACCTCCTAAACATCAGTAATTATGTTTTATCCCTAAACCCTAGCCCTCTCCTATAAATAGGGGTGTTTGGGGAGAGATTGGTTACAACAATTATTGCTAGAAAATTCAAAAGTTTAAGGTTTTCAAAAGAGACTTGTTTCTTGGTTTTTGTGCTGAATTTCTCACTGATTTTCTGAAGGGTTTTTCAAATACTCTCTGATTTAATTCTCTGTTCTCCTTACACACAAGAGCTTCATTCCTACTCAATATTCTCTAAGGACCTTTGTAAGGGAAGAGATATTTGAAAGAGAGAGTTTGTGGTCTTTTGACTACCAAGGAAATTACTTGTTCTTGAGATTGTAGGAGTTGGGTACTCCATTGTATTTGAGATCTTTGTGATAGTGGAAGTGGTCGGAATCCTTCTGGAGAAGGCGGGGAGTAGAGCTGGGTGCTCGAACCTCGATAACATATCCTTGTGTTTGCGATTGGTTTACATTCTTGCAATTCTTACTCTACTTTGCTTGCATTTATTACTTGCTCATCATACTTACTTGCTTACATTCATCTTGTGATTCTTGATTGTGATTGTTGTAACTTTAAATTTTTAAATTGCCCTTTGATTAGCATTATCACCTATTCACCCCCCCTCTAGGTGATTTTCAAAGAGGAGAGGAGAATTATATGCTACAATTGCCGAAAGTCCGGACACATCATGGCGGATTGCCCAGAGTTCAAGAAGAAGATGACCTCCTCCTTCAAGCCAAAGAAATCGGAGAAAAAGAAAGCGTACAAGGCAACTTGGGATTCGGAAAGCGAGTCCGAGGAAGCGAGCGGATGTAGCGAATATGTATTTCATGGCAAACACACCAAAGGTAACCCCTCAACCTCTTGATGATGAAGATGATGAATTAAGTAAGGAAGTTCTTGTTCATGCCTTTGTTGAACTTTCCGAAACTTATGATAATAAGAAGATTGAATGTCTTAAATTGCAAAAAGAGTTGCTTTTCTCAAAAATCAACTTGCTATGGTTTCTAAAGAAAAGGATGATATTTCTTCTAATCTTATTTCTATTCAAAATGAGTTCAATGCCTACAAGGTTTCTTGTAAAGGAAAATCTCCTATTGTTGATGAAAAAGAAATTTCCTCTCTAAAAACTAAAATGGTTGATTTTGAAAAAGTTTTAAAAGATTGTACTTTTAACACTAAGAAACTTGAAGAAAAGTTTTCCAAAAAGCACACCTCTCATGCTAAAAATTCACATGCTCACACTACACATAACACTTCTCATGCTAAATCTTTTCATGCTCACAACTCTCATGCTCACAAATCACACACTCACTATGCTTTTAAATATGGTAGAGTATATAGATGCACATATTGTGGTAAGAATGGACATTTAGCTAAATTTTGCTATGACCTAGTTAATAGATCAAATAATCTTGTTTGGGTTAATGTAACTAACCCTCTAGGACCCAGAAAATGTGGGTACCAAAATCAAGTCCTAAATTATTTGATGTAGGTACACACCAAGGCTCCAAGACGTAGGGAGCGGTGGTATCTTGATAGTGGTTGTTCAAGACATATGACATGGGATATCAATAACTTTACAACCCTATCAAAGTACGAGGAAGGTGGCTCCGTCACCTTCGGGGATGACTCCAAAGGCACTATCATCGGTATAGGTAACATTCAAATTGGTGCATCTCCCATTATAGAAAATGTTGTACTTGTTGATGGTTTGAAACATAATTTGCTTAGTATTAGTCAATTTTGTGATCGTGGACTTAAAGTTGTTTTTGATGATACTTCTTGCAAGATTTTTGACATTAAATCCAATGATTGTATTCTTACCGGTTTTCGTGATGATAATGTTTATATTATTGACATGCTTAATGTGGACTGTTCTACTAAATGCTTAAATGCTTTTGATGAAATTCTTGGCTTTGGCATAGAAGATTAGGACATGCATCTTTTGACCATCTTTCTAGGATTAATTCTAAGGATTTAGTGAAGGGTATACCTTGCTTGAAGTTTGAGAAAGACCGCATTTGTGGTGCGTGCCAACTTGGGAAACAAACCAAGTCTTCCTTCAAACCAATCAAGGATATCATGTGAACTAGGCCTTTAGAATTAATTCATATGGATCTTTTTGGACCTACTAAAACTAAGAGCTTAAATGGTAGTAGATTTGCATTTGTTTTAGTTGATGATTTTTCCCGTTTCATTTGGGTTTTTTTCTTGGAACACAAAGATCAAACTTTCTCTCATTTCAAAATTTTTCGAAAAAGGGTGAAAAAGAAGAGGTTTTCCGATTTTGAAAATAAGGAGTGATAGAGGTGGTGAGTTTGTTAACCAACTCTTCATGACTTATTGTGATGAAAAGGGATTAAGCATGAAATGTCTTGTCCTAGAACTCCACAACAAAATGGAGTTATAGAAGGAAAAATAGAACACTTCAAGAGATGGTTAGGACATTGATAAGTGAGTATGACCTCCCTCATTATCTATGGGCCGAGGCCGTAAACACCGCATGCTATATATCAAATCGTATTTATTTATGTAAAAATTCTTCCAAAACATCTTTTGAAATGTATCATTCTAGAAAACCCAATGTTTCATATTTTAAAGTTTTTGAATGCAAGTGTTTTGTTTTGAACACTAAAGATACTTGGGTAAATTGATGCTAAGGCTTATGAAGCAATCTTTGTTGGATATTCTACAACTAGTAAAGCTTATAGAGTATTCAATAGATCTTCACTTACCATCGAAGAATCCATGCATGTTAAATTTGAGAATCTAATGTGTTTGTTGAGAATGTTGTAGAGATTGAACCATTAGGTGAAGACATGGAGAGACTATCCTTGAAGGACTCACCCGCTCAAGATGATAAGTAAGAACCAATTGGTGACGTTCAAGAGGATAAAGAGGAAAGCTCTCAACCGCTTCCTAAAGCTTGGAGATATGCCACAAATCATCCCAAGGAGCTCATCTTAGGTGATGCATCTAAAAGGGTAACAACTCGCTCCAAACTCCATGACCTATGTGGTAATTTTGCTTTCATTTCTCATTTTGAACCCAAAGCATCCTCGAAGCCGAGGCGGACTCATATTGGTTGCTAGCCATGCAAGAGGAACTCAATCAATTTGAGCGCAACCAAGTTTGGCACCTTGTTCTTAGGCCCCACGATAGACCAATAATTGGTACTAAGTGGATCTTTAGAAACAAGATGGATGAGTCCGGAAATGTGATTAGGAATAAGGCTAGGTTAGTGGCCCAAGGTTACACTCAAGTTGAGAGAATTGACTTTGAGGAGACCTTTGCACCCGTAGCACGGCTTGAAGCCATACGGATGACACTAGCTTTTGCATCTTTCAAAAATTTTAAACTTTTTCAAATGGATGTGAAAAGTGCATTTTTGAATGGTTTTATAAATGAAGAAGTTTATGTTGCTCAACCTCCCGATTTTGTTGATCATGTTCATCCCGATTTTGTTTTTAAACTTGATAAAGCTTTGTATGGATTGAAACAAGCTCCAAGAGCTTGGTATGAAAGGCTTTCTAGTTTTCTCATTTCAAATGATTTTATTAAAGGCAAAGTAGATACAACACTATTCACTAAGCATGTTGATAATGATATTTTAATTGTGCAAATTTATGTTGATGATATAATTTTTGGTTCTACTAATGAGTTTTTATGCAAGGAATTTGAAAAGGTTATGCAATGTGAATTTGAAATGTCTTCAATGGGTGAGCTTAATTTCTTTCTTGGACTCCAAATCAAGCAATTGCAAGATGGGAACTTCATATGTCAAGCCAAATACGCAAAGGAACTTGTAAAGAAGTTTGGACTTGAAGACTCAAAGGTTTGCAACACTCCCATGGCAACTACCACCAAGCTTGATAAGGATGACCAAGGTAAAAATGTTGATATTAAATTGTATAGAAGCATGATAGGTAGTCTTTTGTATTTGACGGCAAGTAGGCCGGATATCATGTTTAGTGTGTGTCTTTGTGCTAGATTTCAATCGTGTCCCAAAGAGTCCCATCTTATTGCGGTAAAACGCATTATTCGTTATATTAAGGGAACGATTGGAATGGGTCTATGGTATCCGAAAACCGGAGATTTCTCAATGACGAGTTATTCGGATGCCGACTATGCGGTTGTAGAGTAGATAGAAAGAGTACTAGTGGGACATGTCAATTTCTTGGTAATTGTCTTGTTTCATGGTCCTCTAGGAACAAAATTCCGTAGCTCTCTCAACCGCCGAGGCGGAGTATGTTGCCGCGGGGGCTTGTTGTGCACAAGTCCTTTGGATGAAACATACTCTCCTTGATTATGATTTGCATTATAACCATATAAATTTTTTTTGTGATAATACTAGTACTATACATATGACAAAGAATGCAAATCAACATAGTAAGACCAAGCACATTGAGATTAGATATCACTTTCTTAGAGATCATTTTGAGAAAGGAGATATAGATATTGATTATGTTTCTACGGATTTGCAACTTGCCGATATTTTCACTAAACCACTTGATTTTGCTAGATTTTCATTCATTTGTGGTGAACTTAATGTTTGTGTTATTGAATAAAATGTTTTCTTAACCCTTTTTGATGTATGACAAAAAGGGGGAGAATGAGTTTATGTATGGAAATATGAGCTCATATGGTTTTGGTTCCATATGAGTTTATATATGTTTTGAGATTTTGATGTGTTTTCATGAATTCTTGTAATTTGAGTTTAAGTGTTTTGCAAGTGTTTTTAAGTGTTTTGCAAGTATTTTTGGTTGTTAGTTTCATGAGGTTTACTTGCAAATTACAAATTACATGGTTTTTTTTTGTTTAATATAGCATAATTTGAGGGGCAGCTTTCTCCTCCCCTATACTTTTGTTTATAGCCTATTTGTTTTGTCATCATCAAAAAGGGGAGATTGTTGGCCCAAAAGGTTACACTCTCCAATTGTTTAGAGTTTTGATGATAACAAAACAAATAAGTGCTATTTGGTACTAATTAGTTTGTTTAGATAAGTTTCAGGTTAGTACCATATTTGGAGGCCATTGCTTAGCTATAGCAAGTATTTCTAGGTTCATGAAGCAAAGAAGGATTTTTGCACATCAAGGAAGGAACATAGAAGAGAAGGCTCTAGCAAGGCATCTCATGGCTCAAGACTTCAAGATTGCTCAAGATAATTTATTAGATTTGCTTTTAGTTTAGAATTTTGTTAAAGAATAGTGAATAGGTTTGAAGCTCTATCACACACGTTTTTGCGCACATCTTGTTTCCTAACATAAATAGTTTGTATACAATCATCAACCTACAAACTTATTTTGATATACATAATCATGTGTTTTAAGCTTTGTGTTTTATCAAAACTTATTTTGGTATTGGAATTTATGACAAAAACTTTGATGTACATATGTTTCATGAATATAGGATTATGCTTCAAAATGTTTAAAATCATGTTTTTGTATTTGGAAGAGTTTTGGACAAAACGTATTTTTCATTCAAAATCCAAGTTTTAAAAATACAGTTTTTGATTTTTGGTAAAAATGATAAGAGACAAAAATAGTTCATATTGATTGATATTTGAGCTAAACTTTTTACCACATGTTTATATATCAATGCAAAATGATAAACTATTTTTGGTGATTTTTAGGAGTGTTAAAAGATTTTTCAAAATATTTTTAAAACTATTTTTCTGTCCTTTCCAGACTTCATCCAGTCGACTAAGTCTTCTGACAAGTCGACTTGGCTAGAAGTCGGTCGACCGAGTCGGTCGACCGACGTGCACAAATCTGTGCACGTTTGGAAGTCTTTGGATGGTCGACCGTCCCGGTCGACCGGTCTGAGAGCAGAGCTCTCTGTTTGTTTGGATCGACCGGGCCAGTCGACCGTAGCCTGCAACGGCTATTTTCTTTGAACTAGCGGTCGACCGGGCCGGTCGACCGTGCTAGCCGTTTGAACAGTAACGGCTAGTTTTCTGAGCTGGTTTATTTTTGTCCTTTTCTCACTTAATCATGTTTAAGTAACATGTTTTGGTTCTAATACTTTCTGATTAGCCTTAAATATGTTTTATCTCCTAACCCTAGCCCTCTCCTATAAATAGGGGTGTTTAGGGAGAGGTTGGTTAACTAGAAAAATTATCAAATTTTCAAAAGTTTAAGGCTTTCAAAAAGACTTGGTTTCTTGGTTTTTGCTGAAATTCTCTCTCATTTTCTGAAGTGCTTTCAAGAATTCTCTGATTTCATTTTCTTTTCTCCTTACACACAAGAGCTTCATTCCTACTCATTATTTCTCTAAGTGTAACAACCAAAATTTTATTTTACCTAATTTCTCCTCACCTTAAATATTAAGAATTTTGTTTAAGGCATTATATAGAAGTAGTCACCCTCCATATTTCTATGTCAACAAATTGCACTTAATTGATAGACCCACTTCCCTTTTTAAAGTTTTTTTTTTATTAACTATTGAATTGTGGTGACTAAAAATGATTTGCATGAAGACTTATATGCATGTGTTTTGGGCAAATTAATAACCTAGAAATGGTTAAAGATAATGTCAACCTAACCCTCCCTTTTCCTCCCTTAACTAACCTAGCTTAACCTAAGTAGGTTATTAGGGGTAGGTGTGCATGCAAGGAGGGGAGATTAAGGCTAAGATCTCTTTGGGATGTGGGAGCCCAAGTGGCATCATGTAGGGGGGGTCTTGGCCAAGTGGCAACATGAGAGAACCCCACCTAGTTACTTGCAACCCCAAGGGTTGACTACCAAGCTTGCCTCTTCATCTTCCTCACCCAAATTCTGCAGATTTTCTTCTCCCTAATCCTGAAATTTTCCCTCTCATTTGTGAAGAAATTGAAGCCCTAAATCCTCCATTTCATCTCCTCTCTAGAAATTGAAGGTTAGAAACTAGAATACCCTCTCTAGCCGAATTCCTACTTTTCTAAACTCTGAAGCAAGAATCCACGAGAGGGAAGACAGTGACACAAGCGCGCAGCAAGCAGAGCCGCAGCAGCACGCGGGACGCTGCTACTTTGCCGCAGAACCGCGGCAAAGGAAAGGTTTCCGCGGCAAGTCTGAGGAGGGGGGACCTGATCTTGGAGGGGGAGGTCCTTGGCGAGTCGGGGAAGAGTTCTAGCACATCCAAGCGGCATTCTCTCGTCGTCCAACTCTCTGTTTCAGAGCTTTGAAGCATAGTGAGTAAACCTAACTATTAGGGTTATGTCTTTCTATCAAGAGTTGAAAAATCAGAATTTTACATTTGTGTAGGTGACCCACAAGGGTAGTAATTACTGTTTTTGTGTAGTATTTACTGTTTTTGTGACATCCTTACACTAGATGGAAACTAAGGGGTATTACCTAATTATTATGCCCCTATATCATGTTGTAATGAGATGAATAGGTATATACATGTTTTAGCTCACTAATTAAACTTAAATGAGGAGACTTAGCATATTTAATTCGCTGTTTTGATAATTATTCTTGTGTTAAAGGAGATCTAATGAGTATTGCATAGTAGTTGTATCCCTAGATTAAATGGATGTGAAATGCATGTGTAGAAGATATGTTCTAGCGTACTAATTACGCCTAAGTGAACCAATTTAGTACATTAATTCGCTGTTTTTCCTAGTCAATATCATGATGATCAAATTATTATGTGTATAGGCTAATCTTGGCTCTTCATAAATAGAAATAGGGTGGTGCATTATGTGAGGTCGAAGATTTGCACTAATAGCACTCCATAAGAGTCGATCAATTAACTTGAATCATATTTCTTGTTCACTAAAGTGCACGGGGGGGAAAATACCCCTCTTTACAATACAACATTGTGTTAAGTACTAGCAAGTTTTGGGAATAATGCATATATTCATGCGGGGTGTATGTGGCGTGACTATGATGTTCCTATGAGATTGGGTAAACCCCAAACACATGTCTCCTTTCTTTAATTGTTGCACATCATTTTGGACATGACGCGTAAGTTGATTTCAATTGCTTGTTATGCATATTATATATTACCCTTGCATGATGCATTTGTGATAAGGAGGAAGGGGCCGTGCGGGAGCCGGTAGGAGGGGGGAAGACGGGGATTTGGCATATATATATATATAAGGAGGAAGGGGCCGAGCGGGAGCCGGTAGGAGGGGGGAGACGGGGAAACTTATATGTTTTATATGAATTATATAAAGGAGGAAGGGGCCGTGCGGGAGCCGGTAGGAGGTGGAAGACGGGGGATTTTCATTTAGATTAAATGGCATGTGAAAATGAACTGTTAAGTTGCATTCATGGTTGATAATGCTTGTGTTATACTAGAATGTCACCTTATGTATATAACGAGCCGAGTTGATGTGAGTGGACTCATCCACGAAAATTTCATATATACTCATACAAATATATCTTTTGTATCATAATATAGTTAAATGCAACTTATGATAGTGGAGTTATGTAGACCACATATGTATGGAACTTGGAACAAGTAAGGTAGCTTCAACAAATTGTTGTTTATGGGACTTATTGTAATTTACCTCTCCTAAACTGTTTATCTTATGAAATTATTATATCAATACCCTATGTCATGGTTTACTCATTGAGCTGTCGAGCTCATTTTATTTTCTTCCCATCTTTTCAGGTTTGGATAAGGGTAATGGACCTCTCTAATGGAAAGGTTAAGTTAAGGATGGCATTATATGTTGTGGTATCATTTTGGTTTTGTCTTGTTATCTTAAATGTGTATGTATGGACTCTATTGAAGTCTTCATGGAAAACATGTTAGGCTGTACTCGAATTACATTTTGTCTTTATAGTATTCGAGATCTTGGTCTTGTATGTAATATAATGCTCTGGATTGTGAATCATTTGGATATGTATGTTCTTGAACTTGGAATGATGACCATGTGTGGGAATACTATTGTTGGGAAGTAACTCTTGTATTGTTGATGAAAAGATTATGCTTGCAATGGAGGAAATCAAGTTATGATATATGTTTGTGGTTAAGGTTTGGTGTATGTGACATGATAAGTAGGCCGGGTGTGCCGAAATTATTGGTGAAATAAGTAGGCCTTTGAGCCGAAATCTTGGTTATTGTAAGTAAGAAATAAAGGAAATATTAAGGATGATGCTGCCAAAATTTTCTTATTTTGAGAATATTGGAGATAAATGGTGTTGTAGGCCTAATCTTTTTTATTAGAGCCGGGGCCGTTACACTAAGGACCTTTATAAGGAAGAGAATTTTGCAAGAGAGAGTTTGTGGTCTTTTGACTACTCAGAGATTGCTTGTACTTGAGATTGTGGAGTTGGGTACTCCGGTGTATTTGTGATATCTTTGTGATAGTGGAAGTGGTTGGATCCTTCTGGGGAAGGCGGAGAAGTAGAGCTGGTGCTCGAACCTTGATAACAAATCTCGGTGTTTGCGTTTGGTTTACTTGCTCTATTTTCATTGCTCTTATTACTTGCTCTCTACATTCATTGCTATATTCACTTGCTTTGTGAGATTGTTGCTCCATAATTTTTAATTTGTGCATTGATTAGCATTATCACCTATTCACCCCCCCTCTAGGTGATTTTCAATAATGTGGAGGAAACGGGAATCAACTCTTATGGGCTATACGTTGATCGCCTCGCTTCAAGGTAACATCATTGCAAAAGATTCAAGGTAGGTATTTGGCCAAAAGAAGTAAGTAATTTTTAGTTTCTTTTCTTTTAATCATTTAGTTTAGAACACCACAATCCACCAAATATTTTATCACTCTTTTTCAATCTCATTTGTACAAATCACTTCTTATTTCTCCACCTTATTCTATCGCTTTCTTCCTAACTCACTTTAACCTAATTTTTCTCTTTTTCTTTTAAAGAACTAAAGAAGAACTTTAACCATTCTTTGTAACTTAAAAGAGAACTTACTAAAAAGCTTCTATCGCTAGTCCTTCCTTGTGAATCACGACCCGCATAGCCACTTGATTTCATGGTAGAATTGAGCACTTGCACATCTCTATTTTAAAGTTCTGAAATTCTGTACTTTTGTGCAGGTTCTACCTCAATCAATTTTGGCGCTGTTGCCGGGGAGGGACGGTAAGTAATTCTCTTTAAAGTTTACATTTTTAGTTAGCTTTCTTCTTTGTTCTTAGTGTACAGGTTTGACAACAAGAAATATTTGCTGCAGTGGACACATAAGTGGCCTTGGCTCTGCTCAAGAAAGTAGAGCCAAGAAGCCCTCAGATTTGCTACATTCCAGTGGCAAAACTGAGTGAACTACTAACCTGTATTTTTGCAGGTTGGCTGAATTGAAAATCTGAATTTCTGTAGCATTTATCTCCTTGTTTGACTCACTGTATATACATTTTTAACACAACAGTAAAAAGTTGATTGTAAATGCTAAAAATGATTTAGACTTTGTATTTAGGCACGTGTCTATTTCATTTCATTTTCTATTTACTGTTGAAGAGTGCTGGAGCCAAGGTATGTGTGCATAGCATTTAGTATAAGGTTCATTCTTGTATGATTGCTTGAATGTTACTTTTTTATATATACTTGTACACTGCACTAAATTGATTTAAGGGCTCGTCCTATAAACAAGATAAGGTGGGGAAGTCATTACCCTCCCTTGGCCCACAAACAATCTCCTCACTCACTAACCCAAGCCTA
Organism: Agave tequilana; assembly: GCA_038442645.1. NCBI lineage: Eukaryota > Viridiplantae > Streptophyta > Magnoliopsida > Asparagales > Asparagaceae > Agave > Agave tequilana. The sequence continues at coordinate 21,539 of JAVJIF010024538.1, forward strand.
ACTAAAACTGAGTAGACGTTGGCCCTAGGGACATCTCGGACTCAATTAGGAGATATCCTAAGGGAAAAAAGTGTTGGAATTTGACCCTGCCATATTAGTGTCTAGGAAGGAGATTAAGGGCCGAAAGCCCGAAGGTTGGTGGTTACTTAATTAAGGAACGTCTTTGACAGATAACCTCCCACCAATCTTTCCCTGACCTGGCTGATTAGCTTGTTGTCAAAGTCTGCATTATACCTCCCGTGGGCAGTCTAACCAGTTAGGAGTCGTCTAGGTCATAGGTTTACCCTAACTTAGGTTAGATTTTTTTTTGTTTGCTTATTTATTTGTTTTTCTGTATTTGTGTTTAACATTTATTGTGTGATATGGCTTATAACAATAATTTTTTCAATTTTAATGATAATCCATATTACACCCCAACCTCTTTTTTGGATATCACCAACCCGACATATCATAACTTTAACCAACCTAGTGTATCAGATTGGTCTTATCCGAATCAATATAACCCATGCCCCCAATCTTATAGCCATAATTTCAGAATAATTTCAACTCTTCACAGAGTCAATGGGGATTCACCTCTCCCGAGTCTAATTTTCAATCAAATTGTCCTCCTTATCCACTTTGTTCACAAAATTTCCAAGATTCATACTCAGTTCCACCAGTCCAAAATAGAAAACAATCAATTTTGGAAATGAGTATGCGTGAGTCCAAACAACAATCACAAAATCTGATGGACTCACAATTTTACCATCATCATTCTAAAATAACACTTCATCTTTTCAAGACAATCGTAACAAAATGATGAACCTATCAACTATGAAAAGATGCTTGAAGCCATGACTCAAGCTCAAAACGCTCGTAATCATGACATAGATATTATGGTCCAAACTCTACGTTCTCACAGTTTGGCCAGTTCTGATGTCGTTAGCCATTCTGTTAGAGCTGAAGAGTCATGTTGTTTTGGAAAACAAGGTTCCATTTCAGCACAATCATTTGAACTTGCACAAACTCCAAATTTTGAAATTGATATTGACAGTGTGGCAAGTTATTCCTTTCCTGAAATAGAACTCGAGAATGAATATGATCCTGAACCTCAACTTAGTGATTCAATTCTACTTCCTGATTCAATAATGACTCCGGTGTCTTCACCTGATTTCAATCTTTTTCCCGAGTCAACATTGGATCCTGTGCCAATTCATCATGAAATTGAATCATCTATCTTTGATGATCATCAAATTGAACTTGACCAATTTCACACATTTGAAAGTCCTATTGACAAATTGGCAAGTTCTCATTTTTATGAAATTGAACTCAATGAGAAATGTGACCTAGATTCTCAAATTTGTGATCCAGTTCAAATTCTCGAATCAATATTGACTCCTATTTTGTTACACGACTTGAGTAATATTTTAGAGTCAGTTTTGATTCCCATACCTGTCATTTTTGAATTTGAATCACCAATATTTAGTCATATTCCATTGTGGGAAACTGAATGTTGACTTGAGTTTCAACTTCTTGATTTGGACCCACTTCCTGAGCCAATTTCGACTCCTGAACCTTTACTTGACTTAAGTCACTTTCCTGAGTCGGTATTAGTTCCAGTACTTCCTGAGTCCAAGTCAATCGTTCCATCTTTTCAAACTCCATTTTGGGACAAGGCGGTTAACAAAATTGACTCCGAAATTAATTATAAAATTTGAAAATTAGATGGGGTTAAATTTGTAATAAACATAATTCATGTATACATCATTTTAGTGGGTTATATTAGAGATTTTTGGTGGGTTCCTCCGAACTCCATGCAAAGTCGATTGGGCCGCATTTCGTGGACCAATCAGACCACCACCAGAACTACCACCTTAAGGTAGTATTTTCCTTCCCTGTCTTCTTTTTCACGCATCTATGCATTAATTCATACATTGAGGACAATGCATGAGATAGGTGTGGGGAGGGTTCTAACATAACTTAAGTTTTTTCTTTTTATTAAAAAAACTTTTAACATTTTCTTTACTTTTAAAAACTTTTTTTAAATAGAAATAATATTTTGACATATTTTTTGTAAGAAATTAAGTCAATTTTAAGGAATAGGAAAAATAAAAATTAGTATTTCTTAAACTTGGTCAAAATAAGATTATTTGTTTGATTTTTAGAGTTAGGAAGATAATTTGCCAAAGTAATTTAGTCTTGATCTTTACCTTAATGAAATATACACACTTCATACACTTACACACTTAGGGTTCAAAAACGAAGATTCTTATGCTTTATATAAAAAATATATATATCTATGAAAGATGAACAAATCTGATTATTGATTAGCTAGGTGCTTTGGCCTAAGTAAGCCTTGGTATTTATGCGAAAGATGATTAGATAAGTTTGAGAAAAAATATAAAAAAAATCCTCTGATTAAGTTGGGTATTTGTGCCTAATAAAGCATAAGTATTCACGCCTAAAAGTGGTTCATATAATAAAATCCTTAGTTTTGTGGCCTTGTTTGCTCGAGTCTTAAGTCCTTGGGGTGTTTTCTCACCCGGTGCCCTAAGACCGTTTGGTTTTAGAGTCATCGATTAAAGGCTCGTTACATGGGCAGATTAGAAAGCCTAATAGAACTAAGGAATAATACCACCAAAAAATATATATAAATAAATAAGGCATAAGAGTTAAAGTTAATGAACCCTTAGTCAAAATTTTCACGATCACAAGGTGCATATGACTTAGGGTGAAGTAATAGACTAGATGAGAAGTACAATTTGATTCCTTACTTTGATTAATAACAATTTTTGAATAGAAGCTAAGTTTAGGAATGAAAAATTCAGTTTTCTTATAACTTATAGATTACTTAAATCTTACAATTATATTTCAAATATTTTTCCCTTTCAAAATGCTTTTCGAAAATACTAACTCTTTGTTTCTCTTTCCTTATGGATTTTGTGGGTGTAATCCACTGAAAACCCTCACGAGACAAACTCGTCCTCTAGGGGTAACCTAGAGGTTTAACGCTTGTTGCACAAGCTCAGTGCAATCGCGTGACCTACGAAAGTGGTCTAATAATCTTTGGTTTAGTTTTGTTGTTTTGCTCGAGGACGAGCAAAAGATAGGTGTGGGGGTGTGATCGTACACATATTTTGTATTCTTTTCATTACACTCCTACATTTATCGTGTAATAAATCTGCTAATTTCTTTGTCTTAAATGTCTATTTTGTAGAAGATAATAATGAAGAGAAAGAGGAATAAACCAAATAAATACCAGTTAAAATCAGATTTAACTGGATCTATTTGGTTAGCTGAGGATGATCCCAGATCTAGTTAGAACAAATCAAGGATTGGGGTAAATGTTCAGCTAAAGATCAGAGCAAATCAGAAAGATAACACCAAATGGAAACCAGTAAAATTTAGATTTCTATAAATCCATTTTGGTTAGCTAAAGATCAATCGAGGATAATATCAAATACAGAGAGATAAATGGATAGAGAGAAGATCAACGGATGAGATGAAGCAAGTTTGACTCAGATTCTGACTGGATAAATTTCAGTATTTGAATCATAACTTTCTGTACTGAATCTCAAATCTAATGATTCAAGATGATCTAGAAAGAGGACTTACAGAGCTACAACTCTAATTCTATCATTTGATAAGTGATATTCAGCAATCAACACGCCAACAAACTACAGATCAGAACTGAATATCCATATCAAATCAAGTTTGGAGATAAGGGAGGATTCAAATTCAGAAATAGCCAGCTTTTCCTATCTTCATACTCCTCTAACCTCTGCATTTCTTTTATAAATACCTATAATCTCAAAGGCAAGGGAAGACGACCATGCAGAGATAGGATTTAGTCCAATTTTTCATTCTTTGTAGTGTAGGTTTTTGTTTTTCTTTTCATGTAATTTTTAGTTTTATTTATGTAAATCAGAGGAGATCAGAGTTTCATAGGAGAATGAGAACGAAGCTTGTGCTGAGAGTGACACCAATGTAAAATTTTCTTCTTTTCTCTTATTGTTATAAAATCGAATCTGTAGTTCCCTTTTGTATGTACATTGTTTTTGTGTTCTTCTTCTTCTTCTCTACTTTTCTTCTTTTGGTACAATTGTTATCCAAGTGAGTCTAAAGGCATCAAAAGAGCCTTGCCTTTGCGAGTGCCACCGATAGCCCATGACGATGGATTTTAAGTTTCATTCTGTATTACTTCATACTTGCAACGTCTTGATGATACAATGTAGAGGAAACGGGAATCAACTCTTATGGGCTATACGTTGATCCCTCACTTCAAGGTAACATCATTGCAAAAGATTCAAGATAGGTATTTGGCCAAAAGAAGTAAGTAATTTTTAGTTTCTTTTCTCTTAATCATTTAGTTTAGAACACAAAAATCCACTAAATCTTTTATCACTCTTTTTCAATCTCATTTGTACAAATCACTTCTTATTTCTCCACCTTCTTATTCTACCGCTTCTTCCTAACTCACTTTACCCTAATTTTTCTCTTTTTCTTTTAAAGAACTAAAGAAAAACTTTAACCATTCTTTGTAACTTAAAAGAGAACTTACTAAAAAGCTTCTATCACTAGTCCCTCCTTACGGATCACGACCCGCATAGCCACTTGCTATCGCGGTAGAATTGAGCACTTGCACATCTCTATTTTAAAGTTCTGAAATTCTGTATTTTTGTGCAGGTTCTACCTCAATTAGCAGTATGGCCCATTTTGCCATCGACCATTCAGTGATGATGGCTTCATCATAAACAATCTTAAAGGATTGAGTTTTGATATGACGTGTATTATTTGGCCCACCAAGTAGTGTCGTGTCCTCTGGATGACGAATACTTACGCCAAGTATTCTTTTTCGATCGGGTTGTATCGATGTTCAGCTCCAATCATTGTTCTACTCAGGTAATAGATTGTCTACTCATGTCCTTGATCATTATTCTATACTAGCAAAGCTCCTAGAGAATGATCCATAGCTCCAACATATATCAGGAAAGGTTTTCTGATACCAGAGCTGTAAGGATAGGTGGATGCGTGCGGTACCGCTTGATTTTCTCGAACGCCTGTTAGCAAGCATCGTCCCAGATGAATGAAACACCTTCTTCATCAATTTGGCGAAGGGTTGGCATCATCCTGAGAGATTTGAGATAAACTTCCGGATATAGGCTAGTCTCCCTTGCAATCTTCTAAGCTCTCTAAGATTCCTTATAGGTTACCTCTCCTCGACGGCGCGGACTTTCTCTGGGTCAAGGTGGATTCCTTTGGATGTTATGACAAACCAAGGAATTTTTTGCTGGCTACCCCCGGGAAGGATTTGGTGGGATTCATTTTCAATTGATGCACCCGTATGATATGAAATACTGTCTTTAGATCAGCTATGCAATTGCTTTTGGCACGGCTTTTCACTACAATATCATCTACATAATATTCTACTATTTTGCGAATATGCTCGTGGAAAATTGCATTCATAACTCTCTGGTACATTGCCCCTGCTTTCTTCAATCCGAAGGGCATCACAGTATAGCAGTACACCTCTAGTGGTGTCCTAAAGGATGTATACTTCTCATCGTAAGGGTACATCTTAATTTGATTGTATCCAGAGAATCCGTCTATGAAGGACATCCGTTCAAACCTACATGTGTTGTTGATCATGACATCCGTGATTGGAAGGAGAAACTCATCTTTAGGACACGCTTCATTTAGATCACAAAAATCAATGCAAAATTGAATCTTCCCTTCTTCTTTAGTGACGGGGATGATATTGGCTACCCAATTAGGGTGTTATTCTTTCCTAATGAAATCGGAGTCTATAAGCTTCTTGACTTCTGACTGAATTGCTTCCATTATCTCCGGGTAGAACCATCGTTGTTGTTGCTTGATGGGCTTTGCATCCGGATTGATGTTAAAGCGATTTGCGTCCGATTGATGTTGAGGCGATGCATAGCCACCTTAAGGTCAAGACCGGGCATATCCTCGTAGTTTCAGGCGAAAACATCTATCTCGTATGAGAGATATTAGATCTTCCTTCTCGGGTGGTGATAAGCTTTCGCTTATAAAGATGGGCTTAGGATTGGCCTCATCTCCCAGATTAACCTGGGTTACCTTATCCTATGTAGGTGGTTCGCGTTGTTCAAAGTAAATATCTCAGAGAGTATTTAGGTGTTTGATCCAAGAATCTATATCTGCCTAGATTATTTCTTTTATTTTCATCTTTCGGGTGGCTTGTTAAAACTATGTTTACCGAAAGTTCTTTGAAGATGTTGCTGACACTGACATCTGACTCCAATGATGACGTGCCTGACAAGTGATTATGATATAATGACTCTTCAGACTCAGAAGCTGATGGGATCGGTGTTGACACATAGCCTAACCCCCTGCGAGTTCGATGATAACAATCAGGAGTTTTTCCTTTTGGAATGAAAGATTGAAGCAGTGTTCTCCTTCCTTTGCTGAAGTACAAGCCAAGACTACTTGTTAGGTCATACCCCATGTTCTCCATCATCCTGATTACATTTGACTCATAATGAAAGAACTTAGGAAGTTCAATCTCACTTTCTGAGTCTTCACAAGTCATTGGTTTTGACTCGACTTTTCTGAAAAGGATAGGTTTTTGGCCTTTGTGTCTTGCTGGGACCTCGAAGAAGGATCCTTGCGCATCACTGACACTTTGATATGCTGTGAGAGATGATCTCGCTGGTACATGCAATGATGGCAGGGCATCTATTACCGACCAGGAGTCATCATCTACATTGGTCTAGTATCTGATGGTACAGAATCGAAAGTTAACATAGAAAAATAAGCCAAATCTAACTCTTTATTATATACCACTCGCCTACATCAGTGGCGGTGTTATTGACATCGAGCTTAATAACGCTCGTTATAAGTGGATTCAGCTCCCAAAGACATTCTACTTCTGCCTCTGGCTCGACATTAGTTTCGTTATCATAATCTAGTTCCTCTGGCTGGGGATTCTCATCTGTCCCCAGAGAATCCTGGTACAGGAGAGAGTCTATAAAGTAGTTCTCTATCCCCTTGAACGGATGCCTTTCGGCGACCAATGTTCAGACTTTTCTATCTCTATAACATACTTCATGATTTGATGGAGAGTAGAGGGGACAATAGAGTTGCAATGAATCCATGGTCATCCTAGCAGCGAATTATATGAAGTGTCGATGTCAATAACATAGCACATCACCTCGGATCTTAGGTCTCCGATCTGACATTTGAGTTTAATCTTTCCCATTGGGCACGTATCATTGGCGTTGAAGCTGTAATAGTTTGATTGGCACTTAATCGGTGAGTGGGGATTCCCAAGTGTTGCATGACCTAACGGGGCATGATGCTCAATGTGGATCCTGAATCCACCTAAATGTGGCTCACTTCAGATGATCCAATATACTCTGTATAGTACAGGTGTCTATCATGCTTCCCATTAACCTGAATGTCGTCTGGAGTGAAAATTATGTAGGGGGCACATTGAGAGGTGTGGAGGCAGTTTTTTCATCCTCCTCTGGTTTAGCCGGAATCCGGCCCATGAAGGCCTCAGCATCAACTAAAGTTTCTGTCAGAGCTTCCCTTGTTGACTTGGACAGTCTAAGAGGGTCATAAAGGGTGATCCTGGCCGGGATGTGGGCCAGTTGAGACAAGACATCAAAGTGGTAAGGTCTCAAAGATCCTTCCGCTTTGTTCTTTGAGAGAGCCTTGGCGCACCGAAGCTCCTTTTGCTTCTCCACGGGTTGCTTCATGGATTGCTTGGTTGGCTCTGGGGTGGGTTTAAGTGGATTTGCCACCATTTCATCATACTTCTTCAAGTACGATTTGCCCGAGTGAGTCCTAGCCATGAGTGACGCATTTGGTTCTGCAGCAAGGACGATTGTCTCCTCCTCAGAATCAGTTGGCGAGGTGACATCGATTTCTGCTTCCTGGGAGGAAGCACACACCACATTGCAAGGTGAGGCTTTTGCTTTCCCCTGGACTTCCTGTGGGTAACATTAGTCTACTACTGGCCTTCCATGAGGTCAGGATGAACTCACATGATCTCTCCTTAAGGTAGGAACAGGTACGAGACCTTTCTCTTGCTGGCAGTGTGGATCTATAGTGACCACCCTTAATCCCCCTTTCGGGATGTGAATCACTCCAGTTGGCGTTGGAGACTGCACCCCAAATTGAAGAAATGACGTCATCTTAGCTACACTTTCTTCTACTCCGGGCAGAGCTTGAGCACCTCTGCATCAATCAAAACCTGAAGGATGTCTTTGAAGATGTAACAACTCTTGGTAGGGTGCCTTAGCTTCCTGTGGTACAAGCAGTAATTGGGGTTATCAGTCTTGTCTACATCCTCAAGACGTCTAGCTTCAAGAAAATTTAGTCTGTTGCTCTTGTTGAGTAACTTGAACAATGAATTGACATGCTCGTCTTTGAAGGAGTACTGCTTGTTGACATGCGACTGACTTGAAGAGCCAACCCCTCCAGCTGGTTGGGCCTTAGAAGGAGATTTCATCTCTGTCGCCATTGTTTCCTCTCCTTTAGCTTGGAAAGATGCTTCTGGTAAGAAAGTCCAACACAGACGAGTGATCAAAATGGGGTGCGAGTACTTTACATCGCGTGTGCGGGAGGAGTTGGAGATGATACTATGAAAAATAATCTTGTTGATACAGATAGTGTGCTGCCGAGTCATCAGGTCGTGTATAATCTGCAGCACCGGCTTGTTAAAGGAGGTTGTGTGGTCTAGTCCTAAAATATTGCGTTGAATCCAGCGACTAACGTAATGTATGTTTCTAAAGGTAGTACTAGCTTTGAGCCCCCTATCTTGTTCCGTACAACGAGCCCCCATGATAGTCATGTAATCGATCAAAGGTAGGGGTTCGCTATGATGTGGGTTGCAAGGGACATGTGTGAGTTCTTCCAGTAGAAGAAGCATGACAATAATATCCCCAGTGGGCATGTGCACCAAGATTTGATATGTGTCAAAGTTTACTGAGGCGTGATCTATGGAATTGTAGAAAAGCTTGACTAGCTCAGGACAATAATAAGCCTCGCGATCTGAATTATCATATATCAATGCATACCAATCCCACGCACGAATACGATCTAAAAATATATGCCCAAAACCATTCACATCGCTAAGTATTCTAGCAAAATCTTTTTCAGCGAAAATAGATGGTACCATGATGAATAATAGGAAGCAATGAGAAGGGATACGCAAACCTCTCCCGTACTACGTGGGGGGAAAACTCAAACGAGATTACAGAGAGCAATCTGTTGTTGCAGCAGATGAACAGGTGGTAGATCTGGAGATTTCAGAAGGCCGCGACAACAAGGAAATTTGGCGGCGGCCCGGCTTCTTCAGTGTGGCCGCGAAAGCATGACAGGTGCCGTGGAAACACGGCCAGGTAGTGGAGAGAGGGGCGCAGAAAAATTTGAAGGGTGGCGCTGGATGTTTGTGTTTCAGATCTGAGATTGGAGGTAGGGTATGGAGAAGAACACGGGAGGAGGGGTATTTATAGGAAACTGAGAAAGACAAAATCCCCAATTGTCCAAAGGGAAACTAGGAATTTACAACCCTAGGTTATTTAGAAAGAAAATGGAGTGGAGGGAAAGATGAAAACCCTAGGTGATATTTAGCACCTAAGTCCCACTTATTTATTATTTTTGTCCTTATTCTTTTTTTTTAATTTACAAAGGAAGTTCCAAAGTGATTTACAGGTGACATCGGGGAATGGTGTGGAATTCCGTGGTCACATATAGACTGGGTCACAAAGACTCAGTTCAATAACATTGTGTGACTCAGTCTCAGTGGTGAAAAATGGCTTCAAGCGTTGACCATTCACTTTGAAAGTGTTGCCATCTTTGGGATCGAAAATTTCAATGGCACTATGAGGAGAGACGTTCTGGATGATGTAGGGGCCTGACCACCTGGTTTTTTGTTTACCAGGAAAAAGGTGGAGTCTAGTGTTGTATAACAGAACTTTTTGTCCTAGACAAAATTTTTCCTATGAATTGACTTATCATGGAAAATCTTAGCTCTGTGTTTAGATATCCGAGCGTTATCATATGCATCATTTTGTAGTTCGTCTAACTTGGATATCTGCAGCTTTCTCAAATCACCGGCTTTGTCTAAGTCCAAATTCAGTTGTTTTAGTGCCCACATAGCACGGTGCTCTAACTCCACAGGCAGATGGCAGGGTTTTCCAATACAACTTTATATGGAGACATACCGAGGACAGTCTTGTAGGCGGTCCGATATGCCCACAGGGCATCAATCAGTTTGATGGACCAATCCTTACGATTTTGTCTAACAATTTTCTCCAATATTAGTTTAATTTGTCTGTTGGTGACCTCCACTTGCCCGTTCGTCTAAGGATGATAGGCCGTGGATAATTTATGAGAGATGGAGTACTTCCACATTAGGGCTTCAAAAGCCCGGTTGCAGAAATAACTCCCGTTGTCACTAATTATCGCACGTGGGGCTCTGAAGCGAGAAATGATATTTTTCCGTAAAAACTTGATGACAACTTGGTTATCATTTGTCCTAGTAGGAATAGCTTCAGCCCACTTAGAAATGTAACCTACGGCCACCAAAATGTATTGGTTGCCATAGGACAGAGGAAAGGGTCCCATGAAATCGATGCCCCACAAATCAAAAATTTCTACCTCAAGGATCAGTGTAAGGGACATCATGTCTTTATGTGTGATTCGACCTGTCATTTGACATCTGGCACAGAGCTTGCAGAAAGTATAAGCGTCCTTAAAGAGAGTGGGCCAATAGAACCCACTCTGAAGGACTTTCTCAGCGGTCTTATGTGGACCAAAGTGTCCACCACAAGCAAGCTCGTGACAAATTGCCAATACGCTATGATGTTCATACTCAGAAAGACACCTTCTAATTATCTGATCAGGGCAATATTTGAATAAATACGGTTCATCCCAAAAGAAAAACCGCACTTGTTTCATAAAGCGATACTTGTCCTGACCGGACCAATTTGAAGGTTTTTGCCCGGTTGCAAGGTAGTTTGCTATATCAGCATAACAGGGCTCTTTACACATCGTAAGGATGTGTTCGTCAGGAAAGTCTTCATTGATAGGTAAAGTCTCAATTGGAGCATTAGGAATTCTCGAAAGGTGATCTGTCACCACATTTTTAACGCCCTTTTTATCTTTAATTTCCAAATCAAACTCTTGCAAAAGAAGTACCCATCGAATCAGTCTGGCCTTTGCATCCTTCTTTTGCATTAAGTATCGAAGGGCAGAGTGATCAGTGAAAATCGTTGTCTTGGATCCTAGTAGGTATTGACGAAATTTTTCCAACGCAAACACAACTGCTAAAAATTCCTTTTCAGTTGTCGTGTAATTTAGTTGGGCCTCGTTCAACGTCCTACTAGCATAGTAAATCACGTGTTGCCTGTTATCAGTACGTTGTCCGAGAACAGCGCTTATGGCATAATCGGAGGCATCACACATGATTTCAAAGGGTTTAGTCCAATCAGGCGCTGAGATTATTGGCGCCAAAACAAGTCTGTGTTTAAGCTCCTCCCAAGCTTGTAGACATTCTTTATCAAAATTGAAGGGTACATCTTTTCCTAAGAGATTTGTCAAAGGTCTAGCAATTTTTCTAAACCTCTGAATAAATCTTCTATAGAAGCCAGTGTGCCCTAAAAATGACCTAATGTCTTTTAAGCATTTCGACTCAGGAAGCTTTGTTATAACGCCCACTTTTGATCTATCAACCTCGATTCCTTTGTGTGAAACTGTAGGTTCACCTAGAGGGGGGTGAATAGGTGATGGCTAATCTAATGGTCACTTAATGCCAAATAATGCGGAAGCTAAAACAATTATGACCTAATAAAATCTTTTACACTAAACACTATGTATAACACAAGAGTGTTGCCGAATTCCCCGTGAAGGGCTCTAGACAAACTCCTCTAGATTCCCCTTGAATGGGTTGAGGTGCCGCATTGGCTCTCTTGGTTGAATACAAGTGTTAGTCAACAATCCTAAGCAAGTATATCAATTATGCACACAATATGAATATCAAGCATGTAAAGATAAGCACAAAGTAAGCATGCAAGATATAATAAGAGACAAAGAGAGAGAGAGAGAGAGCAATCGCAAACACAAAGGGTTTGTTTCGAGGTTCGAGCACACTTGCTCTACATCCCCGCCTTTGACACACGAAGGATTTCCACTATGCAAGATCCCAATGGATCTCTCCTCGGTGCCGCAACACCTACAAGCCCTCGAACTCCCTAGTCCCTTACACACCGCAAGCCCACCGGCTCGCCGAGGCCGCACCTCAATCACGAGTTCGCACCCGAACCCGAAAACACCAAGTCCTCACTAGGACCCAAACAATCACGAGCACACTTGCCCGTTTCCTCAAAGAACAAAGAAAAGATCTTTGGTGATCTAAACACTTTGATCACCAATGAAAACTCTCACTACAACACTCCTATAAGATGAATAGCTTAATGGATGCTCAAGTGTTTGTGTGAGAAAACAAGGAAAGAATCTTTGGTGAAAAACTCAAGAAATTCTCTTTTACACTCTTGATAAACTCTCCTTTTAATTGGAAGTATTGGCTCTAATTTGTGGAGAAAAACCTCTGGAATGAATGGGAAAAACTGTCTCTAAGAGTCTCCAAAATCTTCTTACAAAACAGTCCCCAAACCCCCAATATATAGGCTGTCAAAAACTAGCCGTTGGGGCTTTGTCAGAACTGCTGGTCAACCCGTGCGGTCGACCGCCAACGGTCGGATTTCTGACCGTTGGAGCCACGGTCGACCGCCTGGGTCGACCGACCCACTGGAGCTAAGAGTCTAACTCTCTGTCGGTAGACCCGTGCGGTCGGCCGAACTTTCCAGAGAGCACTGCTCTCTGGAGCGGTCGACCGGCACGGTCGGCCGTCCTCTAGTACACAAAGGCATGCACATCTGTGCACGTCGGTCGACCGGTCCGGTCGGCCGACTTCGGTATTAGTCGACTATAAAGTAGACAAGTCGACTTATACGAAGCCTGAAACAGTTTTCTGGGATTAAAAAGTTAGTCTTTTTGGCTCAAATAAAATCTCATAAAATACATAAAAATCTACAAAATAGTTTAACCAATATACTATGATATACAAACTGAAAAGTCACCTAGAGGGGGGGTGAATAGGTGACAATGCTAATCTATGAACTAAATGCGAAATTTAAAAACTTAATGCAAATACACTCAAGTGTGATCAACAAGTGATGCACACACAACCAAGCCAAGCAATATGAATGAGCAAAATAAGTAGAAATGCAAGGCACAAAGTAAAGAGAGAGAGATAGAGAGCCAATAGATCAAACGCAAACACAAGGATATGTTATCGAGGTTCGAGCACCCAGCTCTACATCCCCGCCTTCGACACACGAAGGATTTCCAATCCACTAGCTTGTCCACTAAGGACTCCCACTAAGGGAACCTCCACCGAGGATTTGGGGCAATCACAATTACAAGGAGTTCCCAACTCCCCTTCTTACAAATACAACCTCTTCCTTGAGGCACAACTCCAATCCAACAATCTCAACCTCCTCCTTGAGGCAAATTTCAAACCAATACAACAAACTCCCAATCACTAACCAATACAAGGATCACCTCTCAACAAGAGGGATACAACCCAAAGCACAAAGCTAAGAAAAGATTGGGTTACAACTTGGTGGTCACAACAACAACCACAAACAACTTCTTCTTCCCACACAAATATCCTATAGATATAGATAGTAGATTTTTGCTCAAGTGTGGAGAAAACCAAAGGAATGGAAATCAGAAATCACAAAGAAAAATCCTTGGGAAAAACTGAAACAAAGATAGAGAAGTTCAATCAAAATCCTTTCCCAAAAACCCTTCTTTGATTTTCCAAACCCTAACAAAAACACCAAATGTATTGTTCAATTTGAATCCAAAAACCTATTTTGATAGCAGCAAAAACACCTGAGAGAGTGGAAAAATTCGCACAAAAATTCTTAGAGAAAAACTCTTGCAAATGGGGTATTTATAGGCAATTATCAGAAAATAGCCGTTGACAGAAATTTGCCAGAAATAGCCTTCCGGTCGACCGGCCCGGTCGACCGTCCAACGGTCAATTTTTGACCGTTGGCAACTAACGTCGACCGGCCCGGTCGACCGAATAATCCCGAGAGCAGACTATTCTGCTCCGGTCGACCGTCCCGGTCGACCGCTGACTGTGCCAGAAACGTGCACAGGTTTGTGCACGTCGTCGGTCGACCGTGACGGTCGACCGGCTACATGCGGTCGACCGATACGGTCGACCGAACTAGCCTGGCAGGCAGCAAATGGGTCAGAAATCTGAGGTAAAAAAAATATTCCAATAAATCCCACAAAATCTCTAAAATTCCACAAAAATAGTTTTATCATTTTATATTGAAATACAAACTTGTGTTAAAATCCTAACACAAATTTCAAACATATTTGACTATTTTTGTGTCATAGAAATTTTGCCAAAAACCAAAAATCGTATTTTCTAAAACCTTGTATTTTGAATAGAAAATACACATTGTCTAAAACTCATCCATGATACAAAAATATGATATTTAAACACTTTGAAGCATATTGTATATGAATAGAAATTCAATATACAAGAAACATATATATATATAATGATTTTTGTCATTAAGTCAAAAAAAATGTTTTGTTGTAAATACCAAAACATAAAACACATGGAATAGATTATCAAACAAAGTTTGTTTAAACAATTGAAGCATGCATGTATATAGAACAAATCTAATATACATAAACCATGTAAACTTGTTTTGATAAAAAATCTATTCATGAAAACCAAGATCGGTCTATTCATGAAAACCAAGATCGGTTAAACCTAAAACCGAAAATCAAAACATGAAAGGTGTGTGTTGTGAACTTGAGCTTATCATACTATTCTAATCTTTACAATTAGGATCTAAACCCAAACTAAAACTATGGATACCTAAGTCTTCTTGTAGAGCGCAATCTCCAAGCTAGAGCGCAATCTCCAAGACGGCTCGATCCAAAAACTCTTGATTCACTGAGCAAGTGCAATGTATGATCTTTGACGCTCGGGCTCTTGAATCAACATGTGAAAGATGTGTGGAAGCTTTCACCACTAATATCTTGATTAATGATCTAAAACTTAAACATCACAAGATAATTAGTACACATAACTACATGAGTTAATCATCATCAAAACTTGAGTGGAAGGCCTTTGGGCCAACAATCTCCCCCTTTTTGATGATGACAAAACTCATGGAGTTATATATGCATGGATTAAAGTAAAGCTTCAAAGAAGCTCCCCCTTAACTCATGCATAACAATAAAACATATAAGATATGCAATGAATGTTCTTAACAACATGTTTATATGTGTTTAAAACAATATCAAAACATGCTCTTGATAAAACAATATCAAAACATGCTCTTGATACCAATAACAATGAAACATAAAACATGCATAGACATGCATATAAACAAGGCTTCTTTTCATCAAATGTAAACTATATGCAAACACAAATATGCATATAAAACTCAAATTCTTCTCCCCCTTTTTGTCAATCATCAAAAAGGGTTAAAAATAAACTCAAAAACAATATATAAAATTGGGTTATATACCAATTGAAAACACAAAAAATGTATATTTCTCCCCCTTTTTGTTCAAAACAAAGAACTAATAAAGGTTAAATCAAATATGATACCAAAAAAAAAATGTGGCAATGAAGTGTATATTGATACCAATTTTGGAATTAAACAATACAAATTTTGAATTTCCTTAAAAACAAATCTTGATACCAAATGAAACTATTATTCTTTAAAACACAAGATACCAATTGAAGTTATTTCTTTGCCAATTGAAATCTTTATTTTCTATCATAAAGCAAGGGAGTGGAATACCAAAAAAAATATATCAATTGAAAGATAAAATACCAATTTGAAAAATGAAATACTAGTTTTCTCCCCTTTATGAAATACCAAATGAAAGTATGCATATGCTTGAAATAAGATACCAATTGAAAATTAACTCAATTGAAAATTTGCTTTAACATTGTTTCAATTTGAAAAGTTCAAGCTAAGCATAAACAAAATTTGTGATATCTTGAAGCACAAATAAATCATCTATATATGTATGTAAAAGATAGATATCAATTGAAATTTGATACTATATGAAGTGCAAGCATACATATATAAATACAAACATATATGAGTATACAAAAAGATGTCATATCGATACCAATTGAAAGAATTCAATGATACCAATTGAAACAACAATAAATACAAGTGTATGACTCATATAACCTACCACCCAATCATGGTTCAAGATAAAAAGGATTTTCATTATAAAGCATACAAGAACATGATCTCCCATCCAACCGCCCATTGAAGGTAGGGGTTTTCAAAAAAATAGATTTGAAAGTGTAGTTTGTTTGAAAATCTCTACCAAAGTGAAGAACACGAACTAGTTTTGGAAAATCTAGAAAAACGAGATCCTTCAAATAGGGAAATGAAAACAAAATAGTTTTTCATGAAATACATGTAAATCACATGGTACTAAACACTCAAAGTTCATAAAGCCCATATCATAGTCTCATGAAAACAAATCATGAGTAAACAATAAAGTGAGTGAACAAGTGTTATGTGACACATATCAATCATGAAAATATTCAATTAAGCTCATGTGAAATTCCTTAAAAACATGAAACCATGAAAAATCAAAATTTTCATAAAACACAATTTATACTTCAAGGCATATGTATGTCATGTACAAACTAAAGTATACATACATATCCTAAACATGAAGAGTCCACAAAAGTATATGCATGAAGGCACGTGGCTCAAGGATGTATATGTATAAACAATAATTTGGACAAGATAGACATATACATGAAGTCAACCACAAGATCATAGAAACACATTAAAAATGAGGAATACAAGTCAAATGCATGAATCATCAAAACTAGACTATACTAGTACATCAAATGACTACAAAAGAGCGTTCAAGCACAAATATATAAAGGTCTATTTGTAGCTCACTAGTTGTACAAGCATAAATCCTAGTCTTAATGAAAACTAACATTCAAGCAAGTAATCAAATCATGAGGCATAAAACGGGTCAAAAATCAATATGATCATATTAATCAAAAATATGAAGTATTAAAGACCTTTTAAAACTAAGATGGATGTATGATGCAACGATCTCTCAAAACAAGACTAAGAGCCGTATACCCCGTGAAGGGTTCTGAACTCCTTTTAGCTTAGAATGCATCCACCTCAAGGCACCAATACCCTCACGTGACGCGAGAGCTCCCACCTACATCAAAAGTCAAAGAGGTGGTTTTTGGTACCCATTTTCTAGTGGGTCCACGAGGGTTAGTTTCTTTTCTCACCCAAACATAATTAGTTGCTAAATTTTCATTATAAATACGATCATAACAAAATCTAGCAAGGTGGCCTTTTCGACCACAATGTGTACATGTGTACACGTGAGCATACATATGATGGTGGTGATCATGAAAAGCATGTGTATGCCTAGATGGGTGTGCATGCAAGGTTGGAACTTGTTTCTTGCGAACCAAGATTTCCAATCGTGTGTGATTCATGGCACAATGGCTCAAAGTGGAGCCCAAACAATCAACACTTTTCTTCAAATTATTTATATCATTTTCTATGCTAGAAGACAAAGTGGAACATGCTATAGGAGTGCAAGAAGTAGAAGCTACATTAGTATGACAAATATCAATCTCATTTTGTAAAGATTTATTTTTAATCAAAACCAAATCCAATTCTTTTGTAATTGAATCAATTTTATTTTTCAAAGTAGATTTTCTTTGAAAACAAGATCCAATCTAGAAGACAAAACCTCATTGTGTTCTACAACATCATCAAAATCATTTTTGTTTTTCAAATCTTCAATTTCTTTTAAAGCAATTTCAAGTTGAGATTCAAGTGAGTCACGTTCACTAATAACCTCTTCTTTCTCTTGCAAAACCGATTCAAAAGTTGAACATAAATCCTTTAATTCTTCTTTTAAGTCAAAATGTTTCTTTTTCAAAATCTCATGTTTTTCCATAAAATTTTCAAGTTTAGAAGCAAGGTCAACATTCAAATTTTGAACTTCAAAACAACCATGGCAATATGAACTAGAGCTATCATCTATTTGAGAGTCCGATTGTACCTCATGGGAGTCATTCCCATATGCCATAAAACAAGGCTCTTCGGATACATCTCTCATAGATCTCCTCATATTGTTAATGATTCTTGGAAGCTCCGGAGATGTCAAGACGCTCCAAACTGCAAAAGCCGAATCAAAACTATCAAAAACAAGTAAAAGATTATTATCAAAAGATGCTCTAAGTGTTTTGAGTGCAAGTGCATTGGCCTTCTTATGCTTGCTACTATTAGGGAGGGTTTCTATAGTGATGGCTTGATAAACTAGATGACCTAGAGTTTTTATATGCCTAATCATGTCAACCTTCCAAGAATTAAGTTTAAAATGGTCAAACATAGGAGGGCTAGCCATGAGTGCAAACTAGTATGAGTGCAAATGATAATTGCAAACGAAGATTAGCAAACCAAGATCACTCCTAGGTGGTTAAACCTAAATATCAGGAGCACTAGCTCTGATACCAATTGAAAAGTCACCTAGAGGGGGGGGGTGAATAGGTGACAATGCTAATCTATGAACTAAATGCGGAATTTAAAAACTTAATGCAAATACACTCAAGTGTGATCAACAAGTGATGCACACACAACCAAGCCAAGCAATATGAATGAGCAAAATAAGTAGAAATGCAAGGCACAAAGTAAAGAGAGAGAGAGATAGAGAGCCAATAGATCAAACGCAAACACAAGGATATGTTATCGAGGTTCGAGCACCCAGCTCTACATCCCCGCCTTCGACACACGAAGGATTTCCAATCTACTAGCTTGTCCACTAAGGACTCCCACTAAGGGAACCTCCACCGAGGATTTGGGGCAATCACAATTACAAGGAGTTCCCAACTCCCCTCCTTACAAATACAACCTCTTCCTTGAGGCACAACTCCAATCCAACAATCTCAACCTCCTCCTTGAAGCAAATTTCAAACCAATACAACAAACTCCCAATCACTAACCAATACAAGGATCACCTCTCAACAAGAGGGATACAACCCAAAGCACAAAGCTAAGAAAGATTGGGTTACAACTTGGTGGTCACAACAACAACCACAAACAACTTCTTCTTCCCACACAAATATCCTATAGATATAGATAGTAGATTTTTGCTCAAGTGTGGAGAAAACCAAAGGAATGGAAATCAGAAATCACAAAGAAAAATCCTTGGGAAAAACTGAAACAAAGATAGAGAAGTTCAATCAAAATCCTTTCCCAAAAACCCTTTCTTTGATTTTCCAAACCCTAAAAAAACACCAAATGTATTGTTCAATTTGAATCCAAAAACCTATTTTGATTGCAGCAAAAACACCTGAGAGAGTGGAAAAATTCGCACAAAAATTCTTAGAGAAAAACTCTTGCAAATGGGGTATTATAGGCAATTATCAGAAAATAGCCGTTGACAGAAATTTGCCAGAAATAGCCTTCCGGTCGACCGGCCCGGTCGACCGTCCAACGGTCAATTTTTGACCGTTGGCAACTAACGGTCGACCGGCCCGGTCGACCGAATAATCCCGAGAGCAGACTATTCTGCTCCGGTCGACCGTCCCGGTCGACCGCTGACTGTGCCAGAAACGTGCACAGGTTTGTGCACGTCGTCGGTCGACCGTGACGGTCGACCGGCTACATGCGGTCGACCGATACGGTCGACCGAACTAGCCTGGCAGGCAGCAAATGGGTCAGAAATCTGAGGTAAAAAAAATATTCCAATAAATCCCACAAAATCTCTAAAATTCCACAAAAATAGTTTTATCATTTTATATTGAAATACAAACTTGTGTTAAAAATCTTAACACAAATTTCAAACATATTTGACTATTTTTGTGTCATAGAAATTTTGCCAAAAACCAAAAACCGTATTTTCCAAAACCTTGTATTTTGAATAGAAAATACACATTGTCTAAAACTCATCCATGATACAAAAATATGATATTTAAACACTTTGAAGCATATTGTATATGAATAGAAATTCAATATACAAGAAACATATATATATCATGATTTTTGTCATTAAGTCAAAAAAAAAATGTTTTGTTGTAAATACCAAAACATAAAACACATGGAATAGATTATCAAACAAAGTTTGTTTAAACAATTGAAGCATGCATGTATATAGAACAAATCTAATATACATAAACCATGTAAACTTGTTTTGATAAAAAATCTATTCATGAAAACCAAGATCGGTCTATTCATGAAAACCAAGATCGGTTAAACCTAAAACCGAAAATCAAAACATGAAAGGTGTGTGTTGTGAACTTGAGCTTATCATACTATTCTAATCTTTACAATTAGGATCTAAACCCAAACTAAAACTATGGATACCTAAGTCTTCTTGTAGAGCACAATCTCCAAGCTAGAGCGCAATCTCCAAGACGGCTCGATCCAAAAACTCTTGATTCACCGAGCAAGTGCAATGTATGATCTTTGACGCTCGGGCTCTTGAATCAACATGTGAAAGATGTGTGGAAGCTTTCACCAACTAATATCTTGATTAATGATCTGAAACTTAAACATCACAAGATAATTAGTACACATAACTACTTGAGTTAATCATCATCAAAACTTGAGTGGAAGGCCTTTGGGCCAACACAAACATGCTTGCACAAATCAAGGCATGTTATAAAAGATTGGACTATTTTTGTAAGTTGAAAATATTTGGCTCATGATAAAAACTGTATTTTCCAAAACATGTTTTCTAACTTTATTTTTCCAAAACATCTTCAAATACAAAAAACAAGATATTATAATTCATTTTAAGGCATAGTGTGTATGGATATGATCCACTACATAATCAAGATGAAATATCTATGTTTTTGACATTAAGCTCTAAACTTGATTTTGGTCAAAGATATGTAAACATGAAAACCAAAATCCAAACATGTATTTTGTCACAAAGAAAAAATCTTTTCTAAAAAATCTTTTATGAAACAATTCTATCAAGAGTGTGTGTGTGATATAATACTTGAGCAATCCACCAACTATCTATCCTTTACATTTTTAACTAAAAACAAAAACAAAATCTTATACCTAGACACAAGTCTTCATCTTCTTGAAGTCTTCACTTGAAGGCTTCTCATCTTCTTGACTTGGTCCAAGCTTGATCCAAAGGCTCCTTGGATCACACCGTGCTAGCTCCAAATCTTGATATTTTATCCTTTGTTGAGCTATGCACCTACTAAGATCTTGATAATGAATCTGTCACTAATTAAACACAAGATCATTAGTAACATAACTTCATGAGTTGATCATCATCAAAACTAGAGTGATGGGCCTTTGGGCCAACAATCTCCCCCTTTTTGATGATGACAAAACTCATGGAGTTATATATGCATGGATTAAAGTAAAGCTTCAAAGAAGCTCCCCCTTAACTCATGCATACCAAATAAACAAAATAAATATGCAATGAGGCACATAAACATGTATGCAAGTATGGAGATAAAACAGCAACAAGCATAAATCAAAATCTTTTTCTCCTATTTGCAATACAAAAATATATATGCATAAATAATAAGGAAGACAAATACTTCTCCCCCTTAAGCAATGAAAACATGCATATAAACTCAAATACTTCTCCCCCTTTTTGTCAATCATCAACAAAGGGTTTCAAAGTAAAATCAAATCGAACAAATTTTCTCCCCCTTTTTGTTAAAAACAAAAAGATCAAGAAGGGGTAATACATTTAATCAATAAAGATTTATATGCGATATACATTCATGAAGAGGAAGACGCTAAGTTAGCTTCCCTACACATATGCATTACATGAAGAAGGGATGACAAGCCCTAACTCACATAACACATATTATGTAATGCATAAGAGGAGATGTGAAGCTCCCCCTACACACGTATATCATATAAAGAAGAGTTGTCAAGCTCCTCAATTTATAATATACTCAACATGAATCTATATGTAGAAGAGATGTTAAGCTCTCCTTGCATATAGGAAATACAAATGAACAAATGTTTTTTTTAAATTTTTCTTAAACAAAATTTTTAAAGGTATCAGAGCTCTTGTAAAACAAACAAATTTTAAGTTACCAAATTGAAAATAATCATTATTATAAAACATATTGATACCAATTGAAATTTAACAAATATGAAGTTGAAGCATTTTGATATCAATGGTAAACATAATGATCAAAATTTTTTATTTTTCATCAAAAACTTTGTGCTTTTAAAAAAATGTGAACCCATTGAAAGTTGAGCACATGAAAATCATATATATGTATGAAAAATGAGTATACCAAGTGAAATTGATACATACATATATAAGAAATAAAATATGAGTATATACAAAATAAGTTCATATTGATACCAATTGAAATGATTCAATGATACCAATTGACATAACAATAAGATCAAGTGTATAACTCATAACCTACCAGCCCTTGATATGCACAAGGTAAAGATTTGTCAACTAAGCTTACAAGGCATACACGCCCATCCATCCTCTCATAGAAGGTAGGGGTTTTCAAAAATAATGTTGAAAATAGTTTAGCATTGAAAATCACTACCAATGAAGAATAATTAACTAGTTAAAGATAATTTTTGAAAGACTAGTTAAAAAAATGAAATCAAACATATGTTTTTCATGGGTCATACCAATACACAAAATTCAACATTCAATGACGGTAAAGCTCAAAAATACGTTCATGAAACAAAGTCATGACAAAATAAATAAAGTGTGAGTGTTCAAAAGTCATGTAATTAGTATTTTCACGAAAATAGGCAATGAAGCTCAAAAAGATTATAAGTCACATTTTTAACAAAACAAAAACATGAGAAATCATTTTTCATTAAAAACACTAATCTTCATGGTATATGTATGATTTATCTAAATCTAACAATACACATACATATCCCAAAAATAAAAGAGTCTATCAAATGTATTTGCATGAAGGCAAGAGACTCACGGGTATACATGTATATTTATTAGATTTGAATTAAACATACATATACATGAAATAAAATCATAAAAATTGGCAAAGCATGTATAAATGAGAATCATCAAAACTAGTCTATACATATGCATATAGTGGATACAATGAGCATGAAGTTCAAATATATATGAGTCAATTGTAGTTCACTATTCATATATGTATAAATGCAAGTTTGACACATTCTACATCTAAGCATGTAAATACCACATGAAGCACACAAATCATAAACATGAACATGCTATGAATATTATAAATGAACAAGCATGAACATAAAAAGTAGGAGTTTAGAGATTGTTACCAACTCCAAAGCTCCAAACATGGTGATTGTCCCACCAAAACCTCCTTGATAGCAATGCATGTATATATGTGTCCATCAAGTCCAAGTGCATCCACCATCAAGGCACCATGTCTCTCACGTCTTGAGAGATCCCTCACCTACATCAAAAACATAGGGTAGGGGTTTTGGTACCCATTTTTTTCTTAGGTCCTTGGGGTTTAGTCTTGTTGTAAGGCACCCAAACATTTTTATTAGCAAAATTAAAATGATGCAACTTGTCAAAACAAAATTTTGCTAGATGGCCTTTGCGGCCACAATGTGTACATTTGTACACCTTACGATGCTTATGTGAGTGTTTGTGATCATGTTGTGCAACATAAGTAAATGCATGATGAGAGTGATGTGCATGAATGTGTGGAGTTTGTTTCTTTGAAAACATTGACTCCAACCTAGAATGATTAAAAGCACAAGAGTTCAAGGTTGAACTCAAACTATCTATTTTATTTTTCAAATTCTTAATCTCACTATCATCAATGGTAGCATGTAAAGAGTAGTGAGAAATAAAATCATTTTTCTTCTTTTTAGAAACTTTTTCTTTTTCAAAAATTTTCTTTTTCAAAGAGTTATTTTCTTGAAAAACAACTTCTCTTTCTTTTTCCACCAAATCAACTTTCTTTTTCAAAATAGTGTTTCCTTCACATAAATCATTCAATTTTGCAAGCAAGGAAACATTCTCATTTTTCAAATCTTTATTTTCCTTTTCTAAGCATGCCATTTTATTTTCTAATGAATCTTTTTCATCAAGCATGTCATCAAAATTCTTTTTCAAATATTTGTTATCTTTTTCTAAACATGCAATGTTAGATCTAAATGTATCATGTTCTACATGCATGCAAGCAATGTTCTTTTTTAAATTATTATTCTTCTTTTTAAGCATGTCATATTTTTCAAGAATTGTTTGACAAAATGAAGTGAGCTCATCATATGACATGTCCTCATCATCGGATTCGGTAGTTACCTCAAGGGGGTTATCCCCTTGGACCATGTAGCACATATTGGAGGTGTTGCTTCCAACATCTGAATCGCTCCCCGCATAGTATAGATCCTTTTCACCAAGGGAGGTGAGGGTGTTCCATACTATAGAAGCCGAATCAAAGTTAGAAACCCTAGATAAATAATCATCATTTAGGGTTGACTTTAAAGCATGAAGGGCTTTTGTATTAGCCTCAAAATCTTACCATCTAAACAATATGCATTATTAGTAGTGGCAAGATAAACATGATAACCTAAGGCTTTGAGGTACAAGGACATCTTCACCTTCCATATATGGATGTTAAGAATGTCAAACTTGGGTGGTGACATGAAGTCCATGGTGTGTGTACAAAAATATTGTGATTAGCCTAAAATGAGGATCTTTAACTCTAGGTTGTTAGACCAAATCAGAGTACCAAGCTCTGATACCAATTGTAGGTTCACCTAGAGGGGGGTGAATAGGTGATGGCTAATCTAATGGTCACTTAATGCCAAATAATGTGGAAGCTAAAACAATTATGACCTAATAAAATCTTTTACACTAAACACTATGTATAATACAAGAGTGTTGCCGAATTCCCCGTGAAGGGCTCTGGACAAACTCCTCTAGATTCACCTTGAATGGGTTGAGGTGCCGCGTTGGCTCTCTTGGTTGAATACAAGTGTTAGTCAACAATCCTAAGCAAGTATATCAATTATGCACACAATATGAATATCAAGCATGTAAAGATAAGCACAAAGTAAGCATGCAAGATATAATAAGAGACAAAGAGAGAGAGAGCAATCGCAAACACAAAGGGTTTGTTTCGGTTTCGAGCACACTTGCTCTACATCCCCGCCTTCGACACACGAAGGATTTCCACTATGCAAGATCCCAATGGATCTCTCCTCGTTGCCGCAACACCTACAAGCCCTCGGACTCCCTAGTCCCGTACTGTAACGCCCCGATTCCGAGGGAACGGAGACATTACTGCGACGTATATACGCAGGTCATAAGTACCCTTACGTATATACGCTAAGCATCAGTACAGGCAAGAATCACAGTACCACAATACGTAGTATTTATACACATGCCAACTTAAGGAGTACAATTTACAAAGTTCTCACAGAGTGTGATATACTATTACATGTATCGTATATCACAGCCAGGTACAAAAGTAAAATTTACAATATGAATACAAGATGCTCACGAGCTGAAGGAAAGTCCCGCAAGCTGGAAGGAAGAGTCGGGTACAAAAGGAACCAAGATTAGTCCGCCTGCTCTGAGAAGAAAACTTGATCTTCGGTGGAGGGCTCCACTTCAATCCAAGCTTCAGAACCTGAACATACAAATTCAAGGGAGTCAGAACCTCCTAACAACTGTTCAGGTTACAGCCAAGTGGCATAAGAGATAAGTGTATGAGAAAGCATGTAAAGGAGGTACAACGTAATAGAAAAACCCGAATATATCGACAAACTCGGTAAAGCACACAATGGATCCATAGTTGGCATCTTTTAATATTATTATTACTCGTCTTACCCTGATTTCTAGATATGTGGACTAGCGTCGCAGCACACATATATCCACATCTGAGTAAAGCAAGCTTGTTATTGGAAACCAGCGGGGGTATCGACGAACAATGTTTACAGTGGGTCCCGTGCATACCCGGGACCACGGCCCAGGATGTTCCGTTGCTTGGTGACGGAACCTACCGCAAGGCGATTCAGGAGGGTCTTATGGATGCCCTTATCAAGATGGTACCAGGAAGGAGGGAGCCAGCTCTCCCCTCGGTCCCCTGGAGGCCCACAGGTCAGACCGGAAGTTTTAGTTGCACAACATGCCTAATACCACTGTAAAATGAACATGTATTGATAGCCGCGAGTTTCCCTCGACCCGATGCAAGTTGTTCCTTTTTATGATTTATTACGTATTTATCAGATTCCGGGAATG
Organism: Agave tequilana; assembly: GCA_038442645.1. Lineage (NCBI taxonomy): Eukaryota > Viridiplantae > Streptophyta > Magnoliopsida > Asparagales > Asparagaceae > Agave > Agave tequilana. The sequence continues at coordinate 47,852 of JAVJIF010024538.1, forward strand.
AGCAGGAATATGTCAGGAATACATGTATCTCAGGAGTACAGTATGTATTATAATGAAATCAAGATGTCAGGTCATCATTCCCGTTGTCGTGATAATCATAAGAGTCAAGTGTATCATGCCGGGTTTCAAGTGATAGCATGACAAGAGGGTGATATTCGTCAAGTGACAAGTCATGTAATAACAAGGGGCAATTATCTGGTAGTAGTATGTCGGGTGGTAACATGTCGGTTGACAAGTGATACAACCAAGTGGAGCTGAGTATGCTGGAGGCACAGGTAGCGAACAGAGTTTAGACACTAATACGCTTGGCGAGGTTACCAGGACGACTCGTTTTTAGAATACGAGTGGAAGGTCCGGTAGCAACTTGCCTGGATGGATTTAGTGAATAAAGCGCTGAGCGCTAAGTATGCTAACCAGATGGAGCTGAGAAACCTGACGGTCCCAATCACCTCTCTTTCGAGATAGTGAGAGACCGGAGGCTGAATGGTCGCACGAGTTGTTCTATCCTATTACAAGCATTACAGTATATCAGTCCGGGACATATCCACATATTACAACACACACACCTGTACAACCACATCGCACTGCTACCAAGGACAACATAATAATGATTTTAATACAAGTCTATTTTCTGGCGAGGAAAATCACTCGCCTAAAACGCCACTTTTCAAGCTTTGCGCGTCCGATTCCCCGGGAGAGGAAAATACCAAGCGAGCAAAGGAAAGGGGGCTTGGCCTTTTGGGTGGCCGCCGGCCCTAGGGTGGTGCACCACCCCTTGTGGTGGCCTAGGGAGTGGCCGGCCCCAAGGAGAGGGAGGATGAGAGGAAAGGGAAGGTGATTTTGTTGGTGGTGGTATTTGATAAAGAAGATGGATTTTGGTGGAGTAAAAAGAAAGTGAAGGAGGTGATGTTTGGAGGTGGAAGTAGTGGAGATGGAGGTGGTGTTGTGATGGTGAAATTAATGGTGGAAGTGAAGATGGTGGTGGAAAATAGTAGGGGTAATGGTGATGTTAGTTGTTGTCGTTGTAAGCCTCACCATAATGATTACCGGAATAATCGTAAACGATTACCGGAATAATCACCGGAGGGGTTACCGACGAAGAAGAGCTCGGCACCAATCCAAAGGAGGTAGCCGGCCCTAAGAGAAGATGATGGGGTGGTGGTTTGTGGAGAGGTTTTGTTGTAGTGGTAGTTTTGGAAAAGGTAAAGGAGAAGGTGGAGACTTTGGTGGAGTTGTTGAAGTTGTGGTGGTTTAAATGGAGAGGGAGGAGAAAGAAGATGAAGGTAGGAAGTTAGAGAAGTTGTAGTGGTGGTGGTTGTGGTGGAGATGAAGGAGGAGTTGGTGGTGGTTAAGGTGTTGGTGAAGAGAAAAATGAAGTGAAATGAAGAAGGAAAGGTATATATAGGAATTGGATTTGTGAAGGTGATGTAATAAATATTTAGAGAGGGGGTTTTTTAAAAAAATGGAGAGGTGAGGTGTCTCTTGGCCGGCCATGGTGATGGGAGAGGGATTTGAGTGGTTTGGGATATTTTGGAGAAGATATTTTGATGGAAGGAGAAGATATTTTTGGTGGAAAGTTGTAGAAAGTATTGGAAGAATGGAGAATTTGGTGGAAGGAAAAGGAAAGAAAGAAAAAGGAAAAAGGAAAAGAAAATGAAAAAAAGGAAGATATTTTCTTGGAAGAAAAAGTGAAAATAATTAGAGTGGCGGATTCCCGGATTCGGTTGCGGATGCGGAAAACTTTCGGAAAAATACTGAAATCGTCCGAAAATCAAGTATCTCGGAACGACCCGCAAAAATTCTCAAAAATCAAGAATATTATTTTAAGAATCATGGTAAAATTCGTTTTAAGAAATTATTTATATTTTTTAAATTAAAATCTTGGAATCGGCCGCCAATATCAGTCGACGCCAAATCCGGCAGAATTCTGTTAAATTTTGAAAATTCCCAAAAAAGAATTAAGGTAGTAAATATTATTCTAAGTAGATATGTGAAAGCGGTTTCTCAAAATTTGACCCCAGTTGTAAATTAAAAATTCAGGAATAAACCAGCGGTACTGATTAATCCCGATTTTAGGGTATAAAAAAAATAATTCAGAAAAAATCTGAAAAATCATGAAAAATCTAGAATATTGGGAAATAGTGTTTGAAACTAAAATTGACCCAATTGGATTACCAGAGAGATCAAATAATGTAGTACTTCCATTGTACGAGAAATAAATAAGAGAAAATAATAAATAAAAATAACAAAGTGTTTAACAAACCAGGATACACATCTGAGTACGTATTCTGAGGATGGGGTGTTACAATCCATCCACCTTGCAAAAAATTTTGTCCTCGAAATTTCAGGAAGGGGAATATGACAGTAGAGAAGAATATGAAGAAAGAATTTTACCAACTAAGATGTAAATAGTTGAGGGTAACGCTCTCGAATAACATCCTCTCGTTCCCACGTGGCCTCCCCTGGAACATGCCTATTCCAAGAAACCAATACTAACGGTATTGCCTTATTTTTTAGAGCCTTGATACTTTTGTCCAGAATGGCCATCGGTTGTTCCTTATAAGATAGATCTGGTTGTAGTTCCAGTTCAGAGTGATTTAGAATATGACTCTCATCCTTGACATACTTCCGTAACTGTGATATGTGAAAGACATTATGAATTCCTTCTAATGACGGCGGTAATGCCAAGCGGTAAGCTACATCTCCCACTCGATCCAAAATCTCGAATGGGCCGATATATCTCGGACTAAGTTTCCCACGAGTACTGAATCGGATTACCCCTTTTGTTGGTGATATCCTTAAAAATACATGATCACCTGCTCTGAATTCCAATGGTCTTCTGTTAGTATCAGCCCAACTTTTCTGTCGGCTCTGTGCTGCCCGAAGGTGATTTCTAATAATTCTGACTTTGTCTGTTGTCTGAATTAATATATCTGGCCCCAAAAGTCTTCTCTCACCGACTTCGTCCCAACATAACGGTGACCTACATTTTCTACCGTACAAGGCTTCATACGTAGCCATCTTGATACTGACTTGATAGCTGTTATTATAAGAGAATTCAGCCAAATGAAGATAATCTTCCCATGACCCTTTGAAGTCAATCATGCAGGCTCGCAGCATGTCTTCAAGAATTTGGATAGTTCGTTCAGATTGTCCGTCTGTCTGGGGTGATATGAAGTACTGAATTTCAGACGAGTTCCTAGATTTTCTTGGAGACTTTCCGAGAAATGTGATCGGAATCTTGTATCTCTATCCGATACAATGCTAACCGGAACTCCATGTAGACGAACTATTTCCTTCATATATTTGTCTGCTAGAACTTCTGTTGTTTGACCTACTCTGAATGGTATGAAGTGAGCTGATTTTGTGAGGCGATCGATGATTACCCATACTGCATTATTACCCTTAGGACTGCGGGGTAGAGCCGTGACAAATCCATGGTGATATGTTCCCACTTCCATTCGGGTATCGGTAAGGGTTGTAGAAGTCCAGCTGTTCTCTGGTGTTCTATTTTTATCTGCTGACAAACCAGGCACTTGGCCACATACTGGGCTATCTCCCTCTTCATAGCATTCCACCAAAACTACTGCTTTATGTCTTGATACATTTTATTTCCCCCTGGGTGTATGGAATAAGCCGAACTGTGTGCCTCTGCTAGAATTTTCTGTCGAACTTCTCCTTGGGAACACAAATTCTGTTACCAAAATAAAGTGCATCATCTGAATGAATACGGATATCAGTTCTTAATCCCGCCTCTACTTGAGCTCTGAATTTCTGTAATCTGGGGTTTTCCTTTTGAGCTTCTTTAATCTCATTCATCAGGGTTGGTTGAATTTGAAAAGTCATTAACTGTCCTGACTTATCAGTTCCTCGTACTAGCATTAAGTCCAATTTTGTGATATCCTGAATCAACTCCTTCTGTTGAGTGAGTTGTACTAGCATTTTATTTTCTGGCTTCCTGCTCAATGCATCTGGTACTGTATTGACCTTGCCAGGATGATATTGTAAGTCTATATCATAGTCCGTCATTAATTCAAGCCACCGTCTCTGTCTCATGTTTAATTCTTTCTGCGTGAAAATATACTTAAGACTCTTGTGATCAGTGTAGATTAACACCTTGTCTCCCAGAAGATAATGTCTCCAGATCTTCAATGCGAATATTACTGCTGCCAGCTCTAAGTCATGAGTTGGGTAATTTCTCTCATGTAGTTTCAATTGCCTGGATGCATAAGCTATGACATGATCATGTTGCATTAATACACACCCCAGGCCTTTTCCGGATGCATCACTGTATATAACCATTCCTCCTCTTCCTGAGGGAGTCCTCAAGACTGGAGCTGTAATGAGTCTTTTCTTTAATTGTTCAAATGCTGCAGTACATTCCTCTGTCCATATATACTTTTCCCCTTTTCGGGTGAGCTTTGTTAACGGGGCGCGATCTTAGAGAAATCTCGGACAAACGCCGGTAATATCCAGCTAATCCAATAAAACTCTTAATTTCTGTTACTGTCTTTGGAATTGGCCAGTCCTTCACTGCCTGGATTTTGCTGGGGTCAACTGAAATCCCTTCTTCTGAAATCATATGTCCAAGGAAAGCTATACAGTCTAACCAGAAGTCACACTTGCTCCGCTTAGCATGAAGTTGTTCCTGCTGGAGAGTCTGCAATACTATCCTCAAGTGTTCTGCATGCTCCTTGTCATTCTTGGAATAGATCAAGATGTCATCTATAAATACAACTATAAACTGATCCAAATATGGCGAAAACACTCTGTTCATCAAATCCATAAAGACTGCAGGGGCGTTGGTAACTCCGAAGGGCATGACTAGAAACTCATAATGGCCATAACGAGTCCTGAATGCTGTCTTTGGAATATCTTCTTTCTTTACTTTTAGCTGATGATAACCCGATTGTAAATCTAATTTAGAAAAGACTCGGGCTCCATGAAGTTGATCAAAAGATCATCAATTCTTGGTAAGGGATACTTATTCTTGATGGTAACTTTGTTTAATTCTCTATAGTCTATGCATAACCGTTTACCACCATCCTTTTTGTTTGCCAATAATACAGGAGCTCCCCATGGTGAAGTACTCGGCCTAATTAACCCCTTATCAGAGTATTCTTGCAGTTGTTTCTTTAGAATCTCTAACTCAGTGGGTGCCATTCTGTACGGAGCTTTGGATATTGGAACTGTGCCTGGAATGGTATCAATGGAGAACTCAACCATTCTGTCAGGTGGGAGTCCTGAGATTTCAGCAAACACTTCTGGGAATTCATCCCAAACTGGTACTCCCTTCTTCTGAATCTCGGTAGTAGTCATCTGAGTTTTTCTCTTGGCAGACTTAAGTTCCCCGTCAAATTGAAATTCAGGCTGAAGTGGAATTCTGAAATTAATTTTCTTATTCCGACAATCAATAACCGCATAGTATTTGCTGAGCCAGGTCATGCCTAAGATTACGTCGTACCCTTTGGTGTCTAGTACGAGCATATCTATGGCTAATGTTTTGTTACATATTTCTACAGGGCAATTGATACAAATTTTAGAGGAGATGACTACTCCATTCCCTGTGCTAATCTCCCATTAGTGGTCTAAAGACTTAACAGGTATACAATGCAAGACAATGAAATGATCTGATATGTAACAATGAGAAGCACCCGAATCAAAGAGAGCTAGAACAGGTTTTGAGTGTACCCTGATCTTACCTATTACCACCTCTTTAGAAGTCTCAGCCTCTTCCGCTGTCAAGTTGTAGGCTTGTCCCCTTCTGCGACCTGCTACAATCCTAACTCCCCTTTGGACTGGGCGGATAACTTGCTGTTGGGGAGGGGGAGGGGCCCTCCTAGCCATTGGTCCCTGGTTCCTCTGTCCATTTGGTAGTGGAGGTGCTGGCAAGGCTTGGTTCACTATTCCTGTCCTTTTATGGGGACAGCCTTCTATTGTATGGTTACTGGAACCACATACCAGGCATAATCCATTTACCCTACGGCAATTTTGTTGAGAGTGACCTGGTTTCTGGCAATAATTACAAAAAGAGATGATTGGGTTATCTGAAAGGGGGCTGGTCGAAATGGTCGTCTCATTGTCGGAACTTTTGCAGCTCTGAATGGACCTCCTCTCCCCATTTGTGGAAGTGGTCTCTTCATGGCCTGGTTCCTTATCAGGTTAAATTTCTTTTTCTCCAGTCCCCGCTCCACCTCCCGAGCTATAGTGAGGACCTGGGAATATGTTTTCAGTTGTTGGGGAATCAAGAAGACTTGAATATCCATTTGTAAGCCCTGTTGGAATCTACTTGCCCGCTTTTCTTCGTCGGTCACCATATATGAAGCAAAGCAGCTAAGCCTTAAGAACTCAGCGGCATACTCATCCACAGACCGGTTCCATTGCTGAAGTCGGATGAACTGTTCTTCCATCTCTTTCTGAGCTGTGGCAGGGAAGAATCTATTATAAAAGCTCTTAGAAAACTGGTCCCAAGTGATGGGTTTCTCCAATCTTGCCTCTTCAGCTAGCCACCAGGTCCTGGCTACATCTTTTAGTTGAATCTTGGCAACCTCTACCTGATTTTCCTTTGGGACCCGGGCTGCATTTAAGAGATCTGTGGTGTCGATCAGCCATTGTTCGGCCTCTAGTGGTCTCTCTCCTCCTGTGAATACTGCCGGCTGCAACCGCCTGAAGTCTGATACATTCCCCGGCCTTTGTTCCTTAGGAGTTGTTAATCCTTACCGAAGGAGTTCTGTCTGCTGTTGTTGATTTTCCATCATGTTCTGGATAACCCTCAGAATATCAGCATTTTCTCCCGTAGGTCCATTTGGTAGTGGCCCGGATGATTGTCCGGAACTGTTACGACCCGTCCTTCTATCCATCTTTATGTTGGTAAAAAGATGACTGGAAAATGGAAAGATAGAAGGATTGTAGGACATAAGGAAAAGAGTCAAGAAGGAATAGATAACTTTGTACAGATAACTTTGTACATTGTAGTTGGATTGTATAACTGAGACTCATGCATAGCAATTGCAAATTAATATCCCATTAATTTGCTGCTTGATTGTACTGTAGGTGTGAGAACCTAGGCTCTGATACCAACCTGTAACGCCCCGATCCCGAGGGAACGGAGACATTACTGCGACGTATATTCACAGGTCATAAGTACCCTTACGTATATACGCTAAGCATCAGTACAGGCAAGAATCACAGTACCACAATACGTAGTATTTATACACATGCCAACTTAAGGAGTACAATTTACAAAGTTCTCACAGAGTGTGATATACTATTACATGTATCGTATATCACAGCCAGGTACAAAAGTAAAATTTACAATATGAATGCAAGATGCTCACGAGCTGAAGGAAAGTCCCGCAAGCTGGAAGGAAGAGTCGGGTACAAAAGGAACCAAGATTAGTTAGCCTGCTCTGAGAAGAAAACTTGATCTTCGGTGGAGGGCTCCACTTCAATCCAAGCTTCAGAACCTGAACATACAAATTCAAGGGAGTCAGAACCTCCCAACAACTGTTCAGGTTACAGCCAAGTGGCATAAGAGATAAGTGTATGAGAAAGCATGTAAAGGAGGTACAACGTAATAGAAAAACTCGAATATATCGACAAACTCGGTAAAGCACACAATGGATCCATAGTTGGCATCTTTTAATATTATTATTACTCGTCTTACCCTGATGTCTAGATATGTGGACTAGCGTCCCAGCACGCATATATCCACATCTGAGTAAAGCAAGGTTGTTATTGGAAACCAGCGGGGGTATCGACGAACAATGTTTACAGTGGGTCCCGTGCATACCCGGGACCACGGCCCAGGATGTTCCGTTGCTTGGTGACGGAACCTACCGCAAGGCGATTCAGGAGGGTCTTATGGATGCCCTTATCAAGATGGTACCAGGAAGGAGGGAGCCAGCTCTCCCCTCGGTCCCCTGGAGGCCCACAGGTCAGACCGGAAGTTTTACTTGCACAACATGCCTAATACCACTATAAACATGAACATGTATTGATAGCCGCGAGTTTCCCCCGACCCGATGCAAGTTGTTCCTTTTTATGATTTATTATGTTTTTATCAGATTCTGGGAATGAGCAGGAATAAGTCAGGAATACATGTATCTCAGGAGTACAGTATGTATTATAATGAAATCAAGATGTCAGGTCATCATTCCCGTTGTCGTGATAATTATAAGAGTCAAGTGTATCATGCCGGGTGTCAAGTGATAGCATGACAAGAGGGTGATATTCGTCAAGTGACAAGTCATGTAATAACAAGGGGCAATTATCTGGTAGTAGTATGTCGGGTGGTAACATGTCGGTTGACAAGTGATACAACCAAGTGGAGCTGAGTATGCTGGAGGCACAGGTAGCGAACAGAGTTTAGACACTAATACGCTTGGCGAGGTTACCGGGACGACTCGTTTTTAGAATACGAGTGGAAGGTCCGGTAGCAACTTGCCTGGATGGATTTAGTGAATAAAGCGCTGAGTGCTAAGTATGCTAACCAGATGGAGCTGAGAAACCTGACGGTCCCAATCACCTCTCTTTCGAGATAGTGAGAGACCGGAGGCTGAATGGTCGCACGAGTTGTTCTATCCTATTACAAGCATTACAGTATATCAGTCCGGGACATATCCACAGATTACAACACACACACCTGTACAACCACATCGCACTGCTACCAAGGACAACATAATAATGATTTTAATACAAGTCTATTTTCTGGCGAGGAAAATCACTCGCCTAAAATGCCACTTTTCAAGCTTTGCGCGTCCGATTCCCCGGGAGAGGAAAATACCAAGCGAGCAAAGGAAAGGGTGAAAATTACCTAGAGGGGGGTGAATAGGTGATAATGCTAATCAAAGGGCAATTTAAAAATTTAAAGCTATAACAATCACAATCAAGAATCACAAGATGAATGCAAGCAAGTAAGTATGATGAGCAAGTAATAAGTGCAAGCAAAGTAGAGTAAGAATTGCAAGAATGTAAACCAATCGCAAACACAAGGATATGTTATCGAGGTTCGAGCACCCAGCTCTACTCCCGCCTTCCCCAGAAGGATTCCGACCACTTCCACTATCACAAAGATCTCAAATACAATGGAGTACCCAACTCCTACAATCTCAAGAACAAGTAATTATCTTGGTAGTCAAAAGACCACAAACTCTCTCTTTCAAATATCTCTTCCCTTACAAAGGTCCTTAGAGAATATTGAGTAGGAATGAAGCTCTTGTGTGTAAGGAGAAAAGAGAATTAAATCAGAGAGTATTTGAAAAACCCTTCAGAAAATCAGTGAGAAATTCAGCACAAAAACCAAGAAACAAGTCTCTTTTGAAAGCCTTAAACTTTTGAATTTTCTAGCAATAATTGTTGTAACCAATCTCTCCCCAAACACCCCTATTTATAGAAGAGGGCTAGGGTTAAGGGATAAAACATAATTACTGATTTTTAGGAGGTAATCAGATCAAATATATCCTTAAACGATTTTTAAACACAAAAGACAAAAATAAACAGCTCTTAAAAATCTGCCCGTTACTGTTCAAACGGTCAGATCGGTCGACTGGGCCGGTCGACCGGTAGTACAAAAATTCGACCGTTATAGGCTAGCGGTCGACCGACCCGGTCGACCGATAAAACCTGTGAGCAAAAACAATAGTCCGATCGACCGCCCCGGTCGACCGACAGACATGCACATGGATACGTGCATCTGCCAGAACTTCGGTCGACTGGTCCGGTCGACCGGACCAGACTGACACAGACTCGGTCGACTGCCCCGGTCGACCGGATCAGGTCAAACATTGATTTTAGAAAAGAAAACAAAGAGGATTTTGATTTTAACAAAAATACTTTTGAACAGGGAATAGTATAAAACATAAATATATATCTGTAGGCAAAAACTTGTATGCAAAATATTTTTGTATAATTTATAAGAAATTATTTTGGAATAAGCATGTGCGCAAAAACATGTGTGATAGAGCTTCAAACCTATCCACTATTCTTTAACATACTATAAACTGAAAAATAAATTACATGAAGACTTCTTGAGCTATCTTCAAGTCTTTGAGCCATCCAATGCCTTGCTAGTGCCTTCTCTTCTATGATCCTTCCTTGATGTGCAATTTGCCTTCCTTGCTTTGTGGAACTTAGAAGTTCTTGCAATAGCTAAGCGAATGGTCTCTAAACATGGTACAAACTTGAAACTTATCTTAACAAACTTGTTAGTACCAAATAGCACTAATTTGGTTTGTCATCATCAAAACACAAAACAATTGGAGAGTGTAACCTCTTGGGCCAACAATCTCCCCCTTTTTGATGATGACAAAACAAATAGGCTATTAACAAAAATATAGGGAGGAGAAAACTCCCCCTCAAATTATGCTATACATAAAACACAAGAATATGCTCTAGATACCAATAATTGAAATGATGCACCAATTATTGAAACTAATTAAAACAAATATATAAAACACAAAAATTGCTCTTGATACCAAAATACCAAAACAACTAAAACACAAGAATTCATAAAACCAAAACATATAAATTCATAAAACAAATTGCTCTTGATACCAAAAATACCAAAACAACTAAAACACAAGAATTCATAAAACCAAAACATATAAATTCATAAAACTTATTTTTGTCCATGTAAACTTATTCTCCCCCTTTTTGTCATACATCAAAAGGGTTATAAAACATGTCTATTCAATAATACAAACATTAAGTTCTCCACAAATAAACGAAAATCTAGTAAAATCAAGAGGTTTAGTGAAAATATCGGCTAGTTGTAAATCCGTGGAAACATAATCAATATCTATATCACCTTTCTCAAAATGATCTCTAAGAAAGTGATATCTAATCTCAATGTGCTTGGTCTTACTATGCTGATTTGCATTTTTGGTCATGTGTATAGTACTAGTATTATCACAAAATATTTTTATATGATCAAAGTGCAAATCAAAATCAAGGAGAGTATGTTTCATCCAAAGGACTTGTGCACAACAAGCCCCGCGGCAACATACTCCGCCTCGGCGGTTGAGAGAGCTACGGAATTTTGTTTCCTAGAGGACCATGAAACAAGACAATTACCAAGAAATTGACATGTCCCACTAGTACTCTTTCTATCTACTCTACAACCCGCATAGTCGGCATCCGAATAGCTAGTCATTGAAAAATCTCTAGTTTTCGGATACCAAAGACCCATTCCAATAGTGCCCTTAATATAACGAATAATGCGTTTTACCGCAATAAGATGAGACTCTTTAGGACACGATTGAAATCTAGCACAAAGACACACACTAAACATGATATCCGGCCTACTTGCCGTCAAATATAAAAGGCTTCCTATCATGCTTCTATATAATTTAATATCAACATTTTTACCTTGTTCGTCCTTATCAAGCTTGGTTGTAGTTGCCATTGGAGTGTTGCAAGCCTTTGATCCTTCAAGCCCAAACTTCTTTACTAGCTCCTTTGCGTACTTGGCTTGGTTAATGAAGGTTCCGTCTTGCAATTGCTTGATTTGGAGTCCAAGGAAGAAATTGAGCTCACCCATTGAAGACATTTCAAATTCAAGTTGCATGACCTTCTCAAAATCCTTGCATAAAAGCTCATTAGTAGATCCAAAAATTTATCATCAACATAAATTTGCACAATTAAAATATCATTATCAACATGCTTAGTAAAAAGAGTTGTGTCTACTTTGCCTTTAATAAAATCATTTGAAATGAGAAAACTAGAAAGCCTTTCATACCAAGCTCTTGGAGCTTGTTTCAATCCATACAAAGCTTTATCAAGTTTAAAAACAAAATCGGGATGAACATGATCAATAAAACCGGGAGGTTGAGAAACATAAACTTCTTCATTAATAAAACCATTTAAAAATGCACTTTTTACATCCATTTGAAAAAGTTTAAAATTTTTAAAACATGCAAAAGCTAGTGTCATCCGTATGTCTTCAAGCCGTGCTACGGGTGCAAAGGTCTCCTCAAAGTCAATTCCCTCAACTTGAGTGTAACCTTGGGCCACTAACCTAGCTTTATTCCTAATGACATTTCCGGACTCATCCATCTTGTTTCTAAAGATCCACTTAGTACCAATTATTGGTCTATCGTGGGGCTTAGGAACAAGGTGCCAAACTTGGTTGCGCTCAAATTGATTGAGTTCCTCTTGCATGGCAAGCAACCAATATGGGTCCGTCTCGGCTTCGAGAATGCCTTTGGGTTCAAAATGAGAAATGAAAGCAAAGTTACCACATAGGTCATAGAGTTTGGAGCGCGTTGTGACTCCTTTAGATGCATCACCTAAGATGAGCTCCTTAGGATGATTTGTAGCGTATCTCCATGCTTTAGGAAGCGGTTGAGTGCTTTCCTCCTTATACTCTTGAACTTCACCAATAGGGTCTAGCTTTTCTTCTTGAGCGGGTGAGTCCTTCAAGGATAGTCTCTCCATGTCTTCACCTAATGGTTCAATCTCTACAACATTCTCAACAACCACATTAGATTCTTCAAATTTAACATGCATGGATTCTTCATGGTTTGAGAAGATCTAATGAAAACTCTATATGCTTTGCTAGTAGAGGAATATCCAACAAAGAAAGCCTCATAAGCCTTAGCATCAAATTTACCCAAATTATCCTTAGTATTCAAAACAAAACACTTGCATCCAAAAACTTTAAAATATGCAACATTTGGTTTTCTAGAATGATACATTTCAAAAGAAGTTTTTGAAGAATTTTTGCATAAATAAATACGATTCGATATATAGCATGCGGTGTTTACGGCCTCGGCCCATAAATATTGAGGGAGGTCATATTCACTTATCATTGTCCTAGCCATCTCTTGAAGTGTTCTATTTTTCCTTTCTACAACTCCATTTTGTTGTGGAGTTCTAGGACAAGACATTTCATGCTTAATTCCCTTTTCATCACAATAAGTCATGAAGAGTTGGTTAACAAACTCACCACCTCTATCACTTCTTATTCTCAAAATCGGAAAACCTTTTTCTTTTTCAACTCTTTTTCGAAAATTTTAAAATGATAAAAAGTTTGATCTTTATTTTGTAAAAAGAAAACCCAAGTAAAACGGGAGAAATCATCAACCAAAACAAATGCAAATCTACTTCCATTTAAACTCTTAGTTTTAGTTGGTCCAAAAAGATCCATATGAATTAATTCTAAAGGCCTAGTTGACATGATATCCTTGATTGGTTTAAAGGAAGACTTGGTTTGTTTCCCAAGTTGGCACGCACTACAAATGCGGTCTTTCTCAAAATTCAAGCAAGGTATACCCTTCACCAATTCCTTTAAATTAATCCTAGAGATATGGTCAAAAGATGCATGTCCTAATCTTCTATGCCAAAGCCAAGAATTTTCATCAAAAGCATTTAAGCATTTAGTAGAACAATCTAAATTAAGCATGTCAATAATATAAACATTATTATCACGAAAACGGTGAGAATACAAACATCGGATTTAACATCAAAAATCTTGCAAGAAGTATCATCAAAAACAACTTTAAGTCCACGATCACAAAGTTGGCTAATGCTAAGCAAATTATGTTTTAAACCATCTACTAAACAACATTCTCAATAATAGGAGATGCACCAATTTGAATGTTACGTATACCGATGATAGTTCCTTTGGAGTCATCCCCGAAGGTGACGGTGCCACCTTCCATGTACCTTGATAGGGTTGTGAAGTTGTTGATGTCCCATGTCATGTGTCTTGAACAACCACTATCAAGGTACCACCGCTCCCTACGTCTTGGAGCTTTGGTGTGTACCTACATCAAACAATTTAAGACTTGATTTTTGTACCCACATTTTCTTGGGTCCTCTAGGGTTAGTGTCATGAACCCAAACACGATTATTTGTTCTATTTAGTTGATCATAACAAAACTTAGCTAAATGTCCATTTTTACCACAATATGTGCATCTATATACTCTACCATATTTAAAAGCATAATGAGTGTGTGATTTGTGAGCATGGGCATTGTGAGCATGAACATGAGACGTGTTAGGTGTAGTGTGAGCATGAGGAATCTTAGCATGAGATGTGTGCTTTTTAGAAAATTTTTTCTTCAAGTTTCTTAGTATTAAAGGCACAATCTTTTAAAACCTTTTCAAAATCATTCATTTTGGATTTAAAAGAAGAAATTTCTTTTTCATCAATAATAGGAGATTTTGCCTTACAAGTACTCTTGTAGGCACAAAATTCTTTTTGCATGGAAATGAAATTAGAAGAAATATCATCTCTTTCTTTAGAAACAATGGCAAGTTGATTCTTAAGAAAAGCAACTTCTTTTTGTAATTTTATGCATTCAAGTTTCTTGTTATCATAAGTTTCAGAAAGTTCTACAAAAGCATGCACTAGAACTTCCTTACTTACATCATCATCTTCATCATCAAGGGATTGAGGGGTTACCTTGAGTGTGTTTGCCATGAAACACATATTAGCTTGATCCACCTCCTCTTCGGACTCGCTTTCCGAATCCCATGTTGCTTTGTAAGCTTTCTTTTCCTCCGGCTTCTTTGGCTTGAAGGAGGAAGTCATTTTCTTTTTGAACTCCGGACAATCCGCCATGATATGTCCGGGTTTGCGGCAATTGTAGCATATGATCTTCCGCTCCTCTTTGCCTTCAAATTTTCTCCGGAAGTTGAACTTGTTCTTTTGGTACAACCTCTTGACATTCCGCACAAGTAGAGTTAGCTCCTCATCTTCTTCTTCGTCATCTTCATCGTCATCATTGGTGGATGAAGTCTTGAAGGCTATGGATTTCTTCTTTGAAGTAGTGGCCTCTTCTCTTGCCTTCTTCTCCATCTCATGGGTCTTTAGGTTCCCATGAGACTAATGAGGTCCATCTCGTCCTTGTCGTTCAACTCCTTCAAGGTGGTGGCCTTGATCTCCCATGATGAAGGAAGAGCCCGAATAACTTTCCGCACCTTTTGATCGTTGGAGATGTCATCACCTAAGGAAGAAAGACCATTAGTGATTTTAGTAAACCTTGTAGCCATACTATCAATAGACTCATCATCAAGCATTTTAAATGACTCATATTGGGACCTCAAGAGATCTATCTTAGCTCTCTTGACTTTGAAGTCCCCTCGTGTGTGACCAATAAGTGTTGCCAAATCTCATAGGCGGATTGGCAATGAATTACCCGTGTAAGGTCATCCTCATTCAAGGCGGTTAATAGGGAGTTTTGGGCCTTGGAGTTAGCCTCATATAATTTAAAGTCAAGGTCGGTCCAAGTGCTCTCATCACCATCGGGTGCTTCATAGGGTTTGGTCAAGGACTTGGCTACTAAGCTACCCAAAGATTGCAAAATATAGTCATCCTAACCTTCCAAATTGGGAAATTGAGGCCATCAAATTTAGGTGGGGATTTAATGTTGTCGGCCATGTTTACTAGTGAAGAATGAATGAAATGAAAATGTTGATTAGCAATATTTTAAGGATCTCTCTATGGATGTTAAGCCAAACCTAGAGTCCAAGCTCTGATACCAATTGAAAATTACCTAGAGGGGGGGTGAATAGGTGATAATGCTAATCAAAGGGATATTTAAAAATTTAAAGCTATAACAATCACAATCAAGAATCACAAGATGAATGCAAGCAAGTAAGTATGATGAGCAAGTAATAAGTGCAAGCAAAGTAGAGTAAGAATTGCAAGAATGTAAACCAATCGCAAACACAAGGATATGTTATCGAGGTTCGAGCACCCAGCTCTACTCCCCGCCTTCCCCAGAAGGATTCCGACCACTTCCACTATCACAAAGATCTCAAATACAATAGAGTACCCAACTCCTACAATCTCAAGAACAAGTAATTATCTTGGTAGTCAAAAGACCACAAACTCTCTCTTTCAAATATCTCTTCCCTTACAAAGGTCCTTAGAGAATATTGAGTAGGAATGAAGCTCTTGTGTGTAAGGAGAAAAGAGAATTAAATCAGAGAGTATTTGAAAAACCCTTCAGAAAATCAGTGAGAAATTCAGCACAAAAACCAAGAAACAAGTCTCTTTTGAAAGCCTTAAACTTTAAATTTTCTAGTAATAATTGTTGTAACCAATCTCTCCCCAAACACCCCTATTTATAGGAGAGGGCTAGGGTTAAGGGATAAAACATAATTACTGATGTTTAGGAGGTAATCAGATCAAAATATATCCGTAAACGAATTTTTAAACACAAAAGACAAAATAAACAGCTCTTAAAAATCTGACCGTTACTGTTCAAACGGTCAGATCGGTCGACTGGGCCGGTCGACCGGTAGTACAAAAATTCGACCGTTATAGGCTAGCGGTCGACCGACCCGGTCGACCGATAAAACCTGTGAGCAAAAACAATAGTCCGGTCGACCGCCCCGGTCGACCGACAGACATGCACATGGATACGTGCATCTGCCAGAACTTCGGTCGACTGGTCCGGTCGACTGGACCAGACTGACACAGACTCGGTCGACTGCCCCGGTCGACCGGATCAGGTCAAAAATTGATTTTAGAAAAGAAAACAAAGAGGATTTTGATTTTAACAAAAATACTTTTGAACAGGGAATAGTATAAAACATAAATATATATCTGTAGGCAAAACTTGTATGCAAAATATTTTTGTATAATTTATAAGAAATTATTTTGGAATAAGCATGTGCGCAAAAACGTGTGTGATAGAGCTTCAAACCTATCCACTATTCTTTAACATACTATAAACTGAAAAACAAATTACATGAAGACTTCTTGAGCTATCTTCAAGTCTTTGAGCCATCCAATGCCTTGCTAGTGCCTTCTCTTCTATGATCCTTCCTTGATGTGCAATTTGCCCTCCTTGCTTTGTGAAACTTAGAAGTTCTTGCAATAGCTAAGCGAATGGTCTCTAAACATGGTACAAACCTGAAACTTATCTTAACAAACTTGTTAGTACCAAATAGCACTAATTTGGTTTGTCATCATCAAAACACAAAACAATTGGAGAGTGTAACCTCTTGGGCCAACAAAGGGGGCTTGGCCTTTTGGGTGGCCGCCGCCCTAGGGTGGTGCGCCACCCCTTGGTGGTGGCCTAGGGAGTGGCCGGCCCCAAGGAGAGGGAGGAGGAGAGGAAAGGGAAGGTGATTTTGTTGGTGGTGGTATTTGATAAAGAAGATGGATTTTGGTGGAGTAAAAAGAAAGTGAAGGAGGTGATGTTTGGAGGTGGAAGTAGTGGAGATGGAGGTGGTGTTGTGATGGTGAAATTAATGGTGGAAGTGAAGATGGTGGTGGAAAATAGTAGGGGTAATGGTGATGTTAGTTGTTGTCGTTGTAAGCCTCACCATAATGATTACCGGAATAATCGTAAACGATTACCGAATAATCACCGGAGGGGTACCGACGAAGAAGAGCTCGGCACCAATCCAAAGGAGGTAGCTGACCCTAAGAGAAGATGATGGGGTGGTGGTTTGTGGAGAGGTTTTGTTGTAGTGGTAGTTTTGGAAAAGGTAAAGGAGAAGGTGGAGACTTTGGTGGAGTTGTTGAAGTTGTGGTGGTTTAAATGGAGAGGGAGGAGGAAGAAGATGAAGGTAGGAAGTTAGAGAAGTTGTAGTGGTGGTGGTTGTGGTGGAGATGAAGGAGGAGTTGGTGGTGGTTAAGGTGTTGGTGAAGAGAAAAATGAAGTGAAATGAAGAAGGAAAGGTTTATATAGGAATTGGATTTGTGAAGGTGATGTAAATAAATATTTAGAGAGGGGGTTTTTTAAAAAAATGGAGAGGTGAGGTGTCTCTTGGCCGGCCATGGTGATGGGAGAGGGATTTGAGTGGTTTGGAATATTTTGGAGAAGATATTTTTGGTGGAAGGAGAAGATATTTTTGGTGGAAAGTTGTAGAAAGTATTGGAAGAATGGAGAATTTGGTGGAAGGAAAAGGAAAGAAAGAAAAAGGAAAAAGGAAAAGAAAATGAAAAAAAGGAAGATATTTTCTTGAAAGAAAAAGTGAAAATAATTAGAGTGACGGATTCTCGGGATTCGGTTGCGGATGCGGAAAACTTTCAGAAAAATACCGAAATCGTCCGAAAATCAAGTATCTCAGAACGACCCGCAAAAATTCTCAAAAATCAAAAATATTATTTTAAGAATCATGGTGAAATTCGTTTTAAGAAATTATTTATAGTTTTTAAATTAAAAATCTTGGAATCGGCCGCCAATATCGGTCGACGCCAAATCCGACAGAATTCTGTTAAATTTTGAAAATTCCCAAAAAAAGAATTAAGGTAGTAAATATTATTCTAAGTAGATATGTGAAAGCGGTTTCTCAAAATTTGACTCCAATTATAAATTAAAAATTCAGGAATAAACAGCGGTACTGATTAATCCCGATTTTAGGGTATAAAAAAAATAATTCAGAAAAAATCTGAAAAATCATGAAAAATCTAGAATATTGGGAAATAGTGTTTGAAACTAAAATTGACCCAATTGGATTACCAGAGAGATCAAATAATGTAGTACTTCCATTGTACGAGAAATAAATAAGAGAAAATAATAAATAAAAATAACAAAGTGTTTAACAAACCAGGATACGCATCTGAGTACGTATTCTGAGGATGGGGTGTTACACGTACACACTGCAAGCCCACCGGCTCGCCGAGGCCGCACCTCAATCACGAGTTCGCACCCGAACCCGAAAACACCAAGTCCTCACTAGGACCCAAACAATCACGAGCACACTTGCCCGTTTCCTCAAAGAACAAAGAAAAGATCTTTGGTGATCTAAACACTTTGATCACCAATGAAAACTCTCACTACAATACTCCTATAAGATGAATAGCTCAATGGATGCTCAAGTGTTTGTGTGAGAAAACAAGGAAAGAATCTTTGGTGAAAAACTCAAGAAATTCTCTTTTACACTCTTGATAAACTCTCCTTTTAATTGGAAGTATTGGCTCTAATTTTGTGGAGAAAAACCTCTGGAATGAATGGGAAAAACTGGCTCTAAGAGTCTCCAAAATCTTCTTACAAAACAGTCCCCAAACCCCCAAATATATAGGCTGTCAAAAACTAGCCGTTGGGGCTTTGTCAGAACTGCCGGTCGACCCGTGTGGTCGACCGCCAACGGTCGGATTTTTGACCGTTGGAGCCACGGTCGACCGCCTGGGTCGACCGACCCACTGGAGCTGAGAGTCTAACTCTCTGTCGGTCGACCCGTGCGGTCGGCCAAACTTTCCAGAGAGCACTGCTCTCTGGAGCGGTCGACCGGCACGGTCGGCCGTCCTCTGGTACACAAAGGCGTGCACATCTGTGCACGTCGGTCGACCGGTCCGGTCGGCCGACTTCGGTATTAGTCGACTATAAAGTAGACAAGTCGACTTATACGAAGCCTGAAACAGTTTTCTGGGATTAAAAAGTTAGTCTTTTTGGCTCAAATAAAATCCCATAAAATACATAAAAATCTACAAAAATAGTTTAACCAATATACTATGATATACAAACATGCTTGCACAAAATCAAGGCATGTTATAAAAGATTGGACTATTTTTGTAAGTTAAAAATATTTGGCTCATGATAAAAACTGTATTTTCCAAAACATGTTTTCTAAACTTTATTTTTCCAAAACATCTTCAAATACAAAAACAAGATATTATAATTCATTTTAAGGCATAGTGTGTATGGATATGATCCACTACATAATCAAGATGAAATATCTATGTTTTTGGCATTAAGCTCTAAACTTGATATTGGTCAAAAGATATGTAAACATGAAAACCAAAATCCAAACATGTATTTTGTCACAAAGAAAAAATCGTTTCTAAAAAATCTTTTATGAAAACAATTCTATCAAGAGTGTGTGTGTGATATAATACTTGAGCAATCCACCAACTATCTATCCTTTACATTTTAACTAAAAACAAAAATAAAATCTTATACCTAGACACAAGTCTTCATCTTCTTGAAGTCTTCACTTGAAGGCTTCTCATCTTCTTGACTTGGTCTAAGCTTGATCCAAAGGCTCCTTGGATCACAACGTGCTAGCTCCAAATCTTGATATTTTATCCTTTGTTGAGCTATGCACCTACTAAGATCTTGATAATGAATCTGTCACTAATTAAACACAAGATCATTAGTAAACATAACTTCATGAGTTGATCATCATCAAAACTAGAGTGATGGGCCTTTGGGCCAATAGAAACTTCATGCCCTAGGACAATTCCTTGCTTGACCATAAAGTGACACTTCTCCCAATTGAGTGTCAAGTTTTTCTCCATGCATCGTTGTAAAACTAACTTAAGATGGTGCAAGCATTGTTCAAAGGAATCACCATAAATGAAAAAATCATCCATGAAAATATCCAAAAATTTCTCCACCATGTCGGAAAAAAGACTAAGCATGCAATGTTGAAACGTTGCAGGAGCGTTGCATAGGCCAAAGGGCATTCTTCGGTATGCAAATGTTCCAAATGGATAGGTGAAGGTAGTCTTGTCTTGATCCTTGGGAGCGATAGGGATTTGATTGTATCCTGAATATCCATCCAGGAAGCCGTAATACTCATGTCCAGCTAGTTTCTCGAGCATTTGATCGATGAACGGAAGTGGAAAGTGGCCTTTACACGTGGCATCATTTAATTTTCGGTAATCAATACAGACTCGAATCTTCATTGGAAGACGAGTTTGTACTAATTCTTTCTTATCGTTTTCTACCACGGTAACCCCAGCTTTCTTGGGCATAGCATGGACTGGACTAACCATTGGTTATCGGATATGGGATAGATGATCCCATTGTCTAGTAGCTTCAAAATTTCAGCTCTAACAACCTTTTGCATGATCGGGTTGAGTCTACATTGTGGGTCGCGTTTAGGTTTTGCATCTTCGTCAAATGAATCCGGTGTTTCACAATGGATGGACTGATTCCCTTAGTATCAGCCATGGTCCAACCAATGACCTCTCATTTTCCCTTAACACTACAAGAAGATCCTCTTCCTGTTGTTCCATCAGATGGGACGCAATTATCATGGGAAATGCTTCCTTTTCACCCAAGTACTGATACTTGAGATGACTAGGAAGAATCTTAAGCTCAGAAGAGGGGACTTGATCTGTTAATGGTTGTTCATTGTGTAAGGGAAGGATAGGGGCTGCATCTGTTGCCCACTCCACTGTGGATTCAATTATTTGATCAAGGTTGAAGTCATCAGACTCCAACTCAAATTCTCTCTCAGATTCGTATTCAATCTCCATTTCATGTTCACTTGCTAATCCTTCGATCAAGTTCACTTCAAAGGACTCATTTTTCACATCTCGAGGTTGTTTTCCAAGGTGAAAAACATTTACCTCTTTTGTCATATCCCCAAGGTTAGATGCATTGATGCATTCCTACAGTTGATGATTTCATTTGCAGTAGCGAGGAAAGGTCGTCCCAGAATGACAGGTGTCTGAGCTTTGGGATTATGTACGGGTTGCGTTTCTAGAACAATGAAATCCACGGGGTAAATAAATTCGCCGACCCGAATGAGAACATCTATAATCTGCCCCTTTGGAATTTTTACAGATCGATCAGCCAGTTGTATAGTAACCCTGGTCGGACGGAGGTCGCCTAACCCGAGTTGCTGATACACGGAGAAGGAAGAAGATTGATGCTGGCTCCTAGATCCAGTAATGCCCTATTGATCGTTGTCTGTCCTATAATACAAGAAATAGTTAGACTCCCTGAGTCTTTATATTTCACGGGAATTGGCCCAGTTAACAACTCACTTATATTAGAAGTAAGGAAGAGCTTCTTTGGGACATTAGTTTTTCTTTTCTTAGTACACATATCTTTCAAGAATTTGGCATAGGAGGGAACTTGTTGTATGGCATCAAGAAGGGGTACATTGATCTGGACCTGATTGAACATTTCTCTAATTTTCTCCATTTGAGCATTAGTCTTTTGGTTTGCTAGCCTATTAGGAAATGGTACAATAGGTTTGTATGGTTGCTAATCTGCTTTGTCTTTATTTGATTTGGAGGTTGAATATTGTGAACTTGAAGATGGATCATTTGTAGTTGATGGTACTGGAACAGGAGATGTTGACACTGATTTATTTGGAACAGGATGACTAGAAACTTGATTGTCTATCTGCTTTCCAGATCTCAAAATATGAACAGTGTTACACTGACTGGGACCTATGTCTTCGGCTTCATGAATAGGGAAGGGGTTCTTAGGATTGGGTACTGGTTGGCTCGGCAATGTTCCTTTTTGCCTTTCATTCAATGAGCTAGCCAGTTGACCTATCTGAACTTCTAACCTATTGATGGCCTGGTTGTGGGTGTTCATCATTGAGGCCTATGTTTTAGATAAGTTTTCAATCATTCTTTTCAAATTTGACATTTTTTTATCAGGATGATTTTGTGCTTGTTGTTGCTGATATGCGGGCTGGAAGTTATGTTGGAAGCTTGTCTGAGAATTTGGTGGGCTATGTTGGAAACTCGGTTGATGAGACTGAGCAGGGTATTGGTATGAAAATGATGGTCTTGGTTGCTCATAACCAGACTGACTCTAAGAGAAGTTTGGATGGTTCCTCCACCCCAGATTGTATGTTTTAGAGTATGGATTGTAATTAGGTCTGGTGTATGCTGCATTCATATTCTCAGGGTACATTTGGGCTTGGTAGACGGGACACTCCTAAAACAGGTGGTTGAGAGCATGGCAGTAGGTGCAACCCGGGTTGATCACAGGTGGTGGGTTGACCTGATTCACAGAATTTGGTTCCCTATCCTCGAGCAGTTCGAGCCGTTTCATCAATTGAGTTATCTTTGCCTCGGCTGCTATAGAGGATTCAATCGAATGCATACCCCCTCTGAAAGTGGTGGGATTGGTTTTCTCAGGGCAAGATTCCAACTGAATGGTTTTTTCTGCTAAGGCTTCAAAGAGATCCCAACCCTGGTTCTCATCTTTCTTTTAAAAATTCCCCTTGACACATGGTCTCGAGGAGTGTCTCGGTTTGATAATCTATTCATAGAGAATTTGGCATTGTCGCCACTTCTCTATGCCGTGATGAGGACATTGGGCTAGTAAATCTTTAAACCGTTCAATATATTTCCAGAATGGTTCACTTGATTCCTGCTTGAACTGCATTATGTTTTTTCTAATGAGGGCCGTTTTGTGAATGGGATAGAATTTCTTAAGAAAGACTTTGACAAATTCATCCCATGTCGAGATAGAACTGGTAGCAGATTGTATAGCCACTTCTTGGCTATGTCCTTAGGTGCGAAGTGAATGAACCTTAATCTAACAGCATCTTCCCCTAGTTGGGGAATTCTCATCATCAAGCACACTTCTTCAAACTCACGAATGAAGAAATATGCGTCCTCGGATTCTAGGCCATGAAATCTTGGGAGTGTATTTATGAATTGTGGTTAAGCTCAAAATTGTTCCCAGTTGCTTCGGGTAAAAGAATGCATGACGGAAGTGAAGTACGAATGGGATAGAACTTGTCTTGGAGAGAAGTGTTGTTGGCCATGATTGGATTTGTGTTAGGAGGTGGTGTTTGTGCAAGTGTAGAAATCCTAACAAGTCTTGCTGAAATTGGGTCCCGATACCACTCTTGCATGCATAACCACAGACAACGTTCACCAAGCAATCAAGCGAAAAAAAGAAAAACAACAAAAAGAAAAAGGAAAAACAATCACCAGCTAGCTATCTAGGATTCCTGGACCTAGATGACTCCTAATTGTTCAATAAACTGAAGAAGGTTATTGCTCGAGTCAGACCAGCTAATCAGCCAGGTGGGGACAAGATTGGTGGGAGGTATCTGCGCAGAAGCGACGGGCCTAATTAAGCCAAACCACCAGCCTTCAGGGTTTCGCCCCTCAATCCCCAACCTTAGTCACGATTTGACTGGAGTGTGAATCAAAAATAATTTCCAACCTCAGCTGATCTCTTAACGAGTCCGGATGTCCCTAGGGGCCAACGTCTATCAAATTTTATTAAAAGTTTTTGGATTGTGAGTTCTTGGATCTGATTTTTGGGCCAAGGAAGGGTGATTAAATCCCCACCTTATCTTGTTATTGGGTGTTGCCCTTAAAATCAATTTTGTGCAAGTGTTCAAGATAAACAAGATTCACTCAAAGTGATATAAATCAACCAAGAGATGAGTCCTATTCTGAATGCAATGCATACGTACCTTGCTCCAGCACTCTTCAACAGTAAAGTAAATGAATTGAAAAGACACGTGCCTAAAATGGAAACGTCTAATCAATTTTTTAAAGTTTTCAACAAGTATTTTACTGTTGGTTTATTAGCAGGCTCCTGTGATGGCATACAAGAAATAAAGTTTGCAGAAACTCTAACTTTGCAAACCAAGCAGCCCTGCAAAAGGCCAGTCAGTAGTGAACTCTTCTTTGCTGCGGTTCCGCGGCCAGAGCCGAGCAAACACGGCAATTCAGAGGGTACTTGATCTCTGCTTTCTAGAGCAGAGGCCCTAGACCACTTATATGTTACTGCAAGTCTTCTTTCCTATTTTCTCTGACCTGTAACCTACAACAGAGAAGAAAAATTCGTTTAGTTCCAAAAATTCAATAAAAGACCGTTACCCTCCCCGGCAACAGCGCCAAAAATTTGTTCGGTAGGATTAGTTGTATTGAAAAGAGGTTTAGAGTAAACCGTTGGTTGCCGTGTACTGATGATCAAGAACTTCAAATGTTTATGCAGGTTTACTTTTCTCCTTCCGAATTACCGTTCGTAGCATAAGCTAGGACGGGTCGTATCCGTAGGGAGGGTTAGCGATAGAAGCGTTCAAGGTTTGTATTGCAATCTTTGTGAAGAAAAACGAAGATTCTTCTTTATTTTAAGAAATGGAAAACAAAACGATGTGAAAGGTGAGTGAAAAAACTTTCAGTGTTGTGTAAAAGAAAAGAAGAAACAAGAATAAAGATGAAGGAAAACTGAGAAGCTTGAAGAAAAAGAAGTTTTTAGAAGAGAGATTTTTAAGAGAGATTTTTAGGAATAATATAAAGAGAAACCATGACTAACTAACATAATAATTTACTAACTTACTACTCTCATTGGGTGATGCATGCCTCATATTGAATCATCGGCAATTGTATGTCTTGCTTTACCAAGTCCTTATGTTATCCCCCATGTCGAAAGTATTTCTCATCTAGGCTAGTTGTCTCCTTGAATCATTAGCTCTCTAAATAGATCTTCATTAGTAGAACAAGGACAGTCACTTTTAACAATGCTAAGAAACATACAAGATTCATTAGTCCATCAAAGCTATAACAAAGCAAGCATAAAATAAGAACTTGTAATGTAGTCATTGGCATAGTGAAGTGCTCCATCTTCATGTTCCATCACGGCACTTGTTCTAAAGACAAGGCTCTAAGTGAGGCTCACATGAGTCATATGGAGGGAAAACTTAGTTGCAAAGAATAAAAGCAACACATCTTCATTGGGAGTGATATAGACTTCTAATTTGCAAGACTTGAAAAAGAACGCATCCAAAGAATTATATAAGTCAGCAATCACCCAAGAGTTAGTAGTTAGTAAAATTAAAAGTTAGTTAGTCATATTAATGATTTAGCTAGACATAGAAATAAAGAACAAAAGACAAATCATTGTAGAAGTGAAGTAAAAGAAGGTAAAAGCTTAAAAGAAAAATAATGCACTAGAACAAGAGAAGATGAAGGTTGAAAGCCCGATCCTTGTATTGCGTTGTCACCGTCTCCAATTATAAAAATTGCTCACTCTTACTCTCTCTTTTCTAGATTCTAGAAGAAGAAAAAGAAAATTACATAAGAGACTAAAAGAAAACCTAGAGAAACCCTAACAATTTCCCTATGAAAACAATGCTCTTTTTTCTCCTCCTCGATTACAGAGGCCCTAGAGGTTTATTTATAGTCTTCATGCGAGGAGGCCACCCACTTTAGTCTCCGGATCAAACGCTGAAGTAACGGCCTACAGATTGCCGCGGGTCCGCAGCACGTGCCGCGTTTCTGCGGCCGTTTCTTGGCCGCTGCGCTAGCGGATTTTTTGCCTTTCTGTTGCATCTCGTATCCTCAGTTGGATCTTGTGGAAACTGAGAATACGTTCTGGATCTTTTCAGACTTGGGCTTTTCTTTTGTGGGCTTCTTAAATGTTTCTTTAATTCCTCAAAAATCATAATTTGGGCCTCTTTCTCTATTAGACATTGGACCTGAAAAAAGGGAGAAAAAAGCAGTAAAAAACAACTTTTTATTCATATAAAGCATAGCATGGTGGTAGAAAATGATGCATAAATGACTCCAATCAGTTAATACGTTCTATTTGTCTGTGATGGATATTGAAGTTACTTAACCTGAAAATCATTAAGTGGGTAAAGTCTACCTCCGGTTTCATTAAACACTGTAATTGCATGTTTATTGACTATTATGATAATAATGATGATAGTTAAGTGAAGATTGATATTATACGCAAGTGATATCCAAGCTGTTATGAAACTTATAGTTATGGATAATATTAATCGGATAGTAGTTGGTTAACACTGGTATACATGGTGGCTGGACTAAACAGTAACAACGAAAAATCGATTATAGATCATTGATGTTTACTAATTAGTAAGAGATAATTAGAAATCAGTTAAGATAAAAGATCACTTGAGACCCATCACTATGATTGAATAATTATAGAATCAGTTATATTGATACTGGTATAAGCAGAATCCGAAGTTGATATTAGAATTGAACTAAGCAAATGAAATTGAAAATTTTCTTCGAGTAACTTGATGTAACCGTGATATAGAAAACTCTGTTAAATGGAATATGTGTATTGATGCAGTATGGTAGAAATAGCGTACTGATTAAACTAATGAAGGTTTTGTTAATATTGATAACTCGGATGGAATCGAGACACTTTGGTTAATTAGCAATTGTGAACGTGAACCGATAATGATGGAACGGATCAAAGTAACTGATAATGAACTGAATTAGAGCAAGTGAATTCTAACACTACCGGACATACTTGATAAATAAATTGAATATCAAAAGCTTATTGTTAAGCTAAGTACACGGGATACTCAAATATTATGTAGTATGTTGAGTATTGATCTTGCGAATACTATTTTTGTATTTGTTGTGTTTCATGATATATATGTGTGTGTGTGTGTGTGTGTGTGTGTGTGTGTGTTGTGTGCTTATAACATGTTTAGTGTATCAACATACACACTTGAGGCATCAAAGGTTAGCTGATGGCCTACATATTTGTATATATCGATTAAGTTTTAATCGATAGCAACTGAAAGCAATTTGATGGATAAATAACTAAGATTCATCGAACTTGATGAGAGGTTGAAAAATAAAACTTTTGAACCAGAACTCATAAGTAGATATTGTACTTTTTAGCGATTAATGATTATTGATGAAAAACTACTGAATAACATCAAGTCTGAGGATTATCAGATAATGGGTGACCGATGATGGCGTATAATGTTGGCCCAAAGGCCATTAGCCCTATATCTTGATGGATATTTTGATGATAACAAACCATATCTAGTTATGTATTTAACAATTTTTGTTTAAAAGCATTTCAGGTTAAAACAGGTTGATTTGACGGCTCCACAATCAAGACTCACAAGTTTAGAGTTCGCCAAAGATTTGCATTCCCAAGCCAAGCACAATAGAAAGCTTCAGGAACAAGACAATGAAGAAAAGACCAAGTCAAGATCAAGACTATGAAGAATACCAAGATTTGTATTTGTATTTTCTATTTTAGATATTTTGTCAAAACCTAGATGTTCGAAGTAGAGTTATGGGATTACCACCTACACACACATTTTAATTTGGTTCATGACTTCAAAAAGGATTTTTTAATTTCTATTTTCAATTTAGAGTTAACATGTTTAGATTAAGTTTTTGGAAAATAGTTTAAGTTTTTGGAAAAACAAGTTTTATCAAAGAAGTTTTTATAAAAATGTTTCAAACTTGTTAGAGCAGTGACATAGGCTCACACTCTAAGTTTTACAAGATACAAAACTTCAAATCCAAGACCAATTCCAAAAACCCCAATTTCTGGTTTCTGGAAGTTCTGATATTTCAGAAATGACAGAAACCGGTCGACCGTCCCGGTCGACCGTCCCGGTCGACCGACGCGCACAATTCTGTGCATGTGCGTGTCAGTCGACCGCCTCGGTCGACCGAGCACAGTGCAGTGCTCTCGGGTAGATTGGGTCGACCGGCGGTCGACCGCTGATCCCCAACGGTCGGATTTTTGACCGTTGGCGGTCGACCGGCCCGGTCGACCGGCTGCTGTCAGAACTCCTGACAGACTCCAACAGCTCTATTTTCTGACAGTTTTTTTTTTGGGATTTGATCCCAACGAATCTCTGGAGCTGTTTTTGACCCCTATAAATAGGAGGTCACTTCAACATGATAATAGAAAAAATCAAGAACATTTTTACAAGAGATTTTCAAAAGATTTACAAGTTTTCAAAAGGCTTTCATTTAGAAAAGATTTTCTCTCCAAAAGCCCTAAATTTCTAGACACCCATTTGAAGTCTTTACCTCTACTTCTCTCTAGCTTTTGCACTACACAATCGCATAATTCCTCATCTACATATTGGTTCTAGGATTGTGCAAGTGAGCGAATTTTTGATCAAGTGTGATCATTTTCTTCTTGAGTGAAGTTGTAGAGGCATCGGCCTCAAGCGAGCTAGTGTGCTCCGGGTTGTGTTGCGGCATCACGAGAGATAGGACAAGTGTGTCCTTGTATTGGTGATCCAGTGGGATCTTCAATAGTGGAAATCCTTTAAGTGTGAAGGCGGGGACGTAGAGCGTGGCTCGAACCTCGGAAACATATCTGCGTGTTTGCGTTTGCTCAAATCTCTCTAAACTCTAAACTCTTTATTCTTGCACTATTGATTGCTTCATTTATTGCAAGTCTTTTATTTGAGCTAATTGTGATAGTTGAATTTTAAATTCCGCATTTGTGCCATTTACATATAGCCATCACCTATTCACCCCCCCTCTAGGTGATTTCAATTGGTATCAGAGCCTAACCCTAGTATTTGGTTTAACCACCTTAGGGAGATCCTTGTTATTGGCTATACTATTTGTTGCATTCTTCATATTTTGTGCATTTTACTATTCATCTATGGCTTCACTTGATTTTTCTAGCATCAAGTCCCCACCTAAATTTGATGGCTTGAACTTCCCCATTTGGAAGGTCAAGATGAACCTCTTCCTTAAGTCCCTAAGAGTTAGGGTAGCTAGGGCCATAACTAAAGAATTTGTAGAGCCTCTCACCGATGAGAGATCATGGTCCGAGGACACTACCAAGGACTATGAGGCTAATGCTAGGGCTCAGTATGCTTTAACCCAAGCCCTTAATGAAGATGACCTCTCACGCATTATTAACTGTAAATCTGCATATGAAGTTTGGAATGTTTTAATTGTGACTCATGAGGGAACGTCACAAGTCAAGAGATCCAAGATTGACTTGCTACGTTCTCAATATGAGAATTTTTATATGCTTGAAAGTGAGAGTATTGATGACATGCTCACTCGTTTCACCAAGATCACTAATGCTTTATCTTCTCTAGGTGACACGATCGACAATGACCAAAAGATTCGCAAGGTCATTAGAGCTCTTCCCAAAGCTTGGGAAGTCAAGGCAACAACTCTCAAAGAACTTAACGATCGGGAGGTGATGGACTTCTCCGGCTTCATCGGTAATCTCAAAACCCATGAGATGGAGATGAAGGTAAGAGAAGAAAGGGAGGCACCCAAGAAGAAAACAATCGCCTTCAAAGCCACTCCAACCACTATTGAAGAGGACGACTCATCGGAGGATTGCGATGAGGACTTTGCCATGCTTATCCGGAAGGTAGGCAAAATGTTTTACAGGAAAGGGAGGCAAAGCAACTTCCGAAGAGGGAAAGCTCAAGGAAGGTTTGAAAAGAAGAAAGAAGAGCCCGGTCCTTGCTTCCATTGCAAGAAGATCGGACATCTCATAGCGGATTGCCCCGCTCTCCAAGCAACCACCTCCAAGCATGTACCAAGAAAGAAAAAGGCTATGGTAGCAACGTGGGATGATACGGAGTCGGAATCCGAAGAGGAGAACGACGCCGCTCATATGTGCTTCATGGCACAAGGTGAGGATGCTTCTAAGGTAACCCTTGATACACTTTAGAAGATGATGATCTTACAATGGATGAACTTGCACATTTTTTCGAAGAGTTACAACACAGATATGAGATTTCACAATCTCATAATAAAAATTAAAAAAGGAAAATGAAGTTTTGAAGAACAATTTTGAAATAGTTGTTAATGAGAAAAATGTTTAACTAGTGCTTTTGAAAAATTAAAAGGTGACTTTGATAAATATAAATTGGCTAATAAAGGGAAAACCCCCATGGTTTCTTGTAATAAAAATGAATTTGTAGAAATTCAAAAATGGGTTGAAATGTTAGATTCTACTCTTAAAATTATGCTTTTGATTTAAAGAAAATTGCATCTAGGTTTCCTAAGGGAGTAACCCAAGGGAAACATACACATCATACACATGCACGAAAACATGCACACACACATAGGCATGCTCATATGTATGCTAGTGGTAAATTTATATATGCACACATTGTGGCCGCAAAGGCCATTTAGAAAAATTTTGTTTTGCTAAGCATAATGTACATAATAACATGTTTGGGTTCGCCCCGGTACTAACCCAATAGGACCCAAGAAAATTTGGGTACCAAAAGACCCACCTATTTTTTGTTGATACAGGTGGATCTACTTCCTCCAAGACATAGGGAAAACGGTGTCCGGGTGGTGGATGCAACAAAGCCCAAAGATCACATCAAGCTTGCATCGCTATCGTGGAGGCACCTATATTTTGGAGATTGCCTATATTCGGTAACTTCTCCATTTAAAAGTTTAATTTTTGTTTGATATATAAACAAATGTATAGAAGTGTTAGCTTATTTTTGTGCTCTATAGACATATGCTAATGTAGAGTTACATTTCTATCTCAATTGTGTATATGCCATTTTTTTTGTTTGGTATCTTTTTGAATGTCCACATATCTAGTCTTCATGATATATCTATGTACTCATCGTATTTCAAAAACTAAAAATTAATTTTTTGTAAAAATTTTCATATTTAAAGCAAATACCTTAGAGATGGCAATTGCGCACCTCAACTCATTCAAGAGGAATCAAGAGGATGAAGTTCAGAACTTGTCACTGGGTATTCGGCTTCAACATCTCTAAAACTTTGTAGTATATATGAAAAATTAAAATAAAATGTCTTGTATGTAATTTTGGTTGATAAGTTGACTTAATGAAGATTAAAACATGTTGTTTGCATAATTATATCATCCTTGTATTTAATTAAAATTTTTTAATTTTTCCTTCTGGCTGTTGCTGCAGACTGTCTTTCAGGCAAAGCCGGTCGACCGAAAATAGGCGCGGTCGACCGATTTTGTTTGAAATAAATTGCCTTTATTTTTTTTATCTGCTATCGGTCGACCGACCTTAGATCCGGTCGACCGCTGCAAGTCTGCAGAGCTCTCGGGATCCTTGGGTCGACCGACCGGTCGACCGCTCTGAGATTACAGAGCTCTCGGGTTTTCTGGGTCGACCGACCGGTCGACCGTTCATCGTATTCAGCCCTAAAACTGCTATTTATTTTCACTTTTTCTCTCTCTCTCACTTGCAGCCGACGAACCCATCTTCCCCTTCTCCAAAAATTTCTCTAACTCTCTAATCTCTCAATCTTTTCCAAATTCATTCAAAACCCACTTCAAATTCCATCTACAAGTGCTGGATCTTCGATTTCAGGTCTTCCCATCCGCTGGATTCGAAGATATTCAGGTTCTCTTGATCTAGGGTTTTGGTTCTTCATCTTTCAGGTAAAAATCCAATTTTTTCTTCTGTTCTTACTATCTAGCTTTAAGATCTTCCCCTATTTGTCAATATTCTAGGTCTCTAAGCTTTCTAGATCAAGCCCTAACATACTTGACCTAAAAATCATCTTTTTCTTCAAAAACATGTCTACATCTAAAAGGACTAGGACTGAGAAAGGCAAATCAGTAGCTCATACTTCTTACCACACTCCTAAACCTAAAAGAACTTTTATAAATGAGCTTGCTGGAAATTGTTTTATCAATCTTTCCAAGAAGAACATCATTTCAGGGAGATATGTAGTTATTCAAGACTTTGAACATCTTTATATCCCCCGTATTTTGCAGAACAACTCCTTAAACGAGTTCTTAACCATTAAGAACAAGTTTATACATCCCTCGTGCCTTATTTCTATACTAATCTCTCTTTTGATGGAAACCGTATCTTCTCTAGAGTCCTAGGCAGGGACATTGACCTAAACATTGGTCAGTTCGCTGATATCCTACATCTCTCCCCTGGTGGAGCTGATGTATATTCACATGACCTTCATGATTTTGAATTTCCGGACGGTGAGTCTACACTCACCACATCCACTTTGATTCACGGGGATGACAACCCCGGCTTGGTCAGAACGAAGTTGTGAGCAGGTTCACTCTCACTTCCCAAGTCCTAGCCAAGATTATTTTTTATGACATTGTCCCTAAATCTGGTGAATATAGCCATGCTAGGGGTCCTGTGCCTTTGATTATCTATTGTCTTTTGCGAGGCATTAAGATAAATATTCCCCGTCTCATTGCTTCCCACATGGCATCCGACCAGATTCGCATGTCCGGTAGGGGTTTACCCTTTGGCATGCTTATCACCCGTCTTCTCAAAACTCTAGGCTTCGATCTTTCTCTTCTGAGACTTCTGATGATCCTCAAATAGATATTGACGGAGTTCTCTTGAAAAGGATGGAAGCTCAGTTGTGTCGTCACGCTCCTGTGCAACCTCCTGTTCCTCCTCCTATTGTTCCTGGATCTTCATCAGCACCAGGGTCTTCTTCGGCCCCAGGGATGTCTTCTGCTCCTGGCCTTGTCTTACCTTCAGATTTTCAGGCCATGATTTCTTCTAAGATTCGCTCTCAGATTCAGGAGCACCAGTCCTAGATTGAGCAGCGAGAGGCAGCTTTTCGTACGGAGATGGACGCCCGTTTCCAACAAGAGGTCGCTTTCCGTGCGGAGATGAACTCACAGATCCGAGGAATTCGTAATGATATGTCCTATTTGCTGACTCCATGAGATTCATGGATACGCAATTGAGGCACTCTTTATAAAATTCGACATGTTTTCTCCTGATCCCACTTCCATTGCTCGTCCCCTTCCCTCCACCAGCCCTCCATTCCCTACCAGAGCTCCTTCTTCTGTTCCCCCACCTCGGCCAAAGGTGGTCGCGTTGATCAAGAGGAGGCAGCTACTTCTTCTTCTTCTTCTTCTTTAGAGGAAGACGATGATGGTAATAAGACCATGGCTGAAGGCACTACTGTGGAGAGCTCATCAGAGGACGACGAAGATGATGACGACGATGAGGGCGACGATGCTGGTGGTGCCAAGTGATGAGAGTGACCTCCCCTTTATTTGATGATGTCAAAAAGGGGGAGAGTTATTTGTTGAGAGACACTTTTTGATGTACTTGACTTATATTTTGTGATTGGACATGTATTTTGTGTGGACATCTACTTGTTTATGTTATCTACTTGTATATGTTACTTTCTTTTATAAACATGTGTTCTCATTTCTTTATGTCATGAGAATTTGTTGGCATGAACATGTGTTCTCATTTCTTTTATGTCATGAGAATTTGTTGGCATGGATGTGTTTTTCATTTCTTTTATGTCATGAGAATTTGTTGGCATGGACATGTGTTTTCATTTCTTTTATGTCATGAGAATTTGTTGGCATGGACATGTGTATTATCACTAGATTGTTATCATTTGCAACATTTATCTATGCCTGAATATTTTTTTTAGTATATGCATGTGTTGAGGGGGAGCTTCACTTGAAATCTCCACCCAAAATATTAGAGATAACTAAATATGTTTTGTCATCATCAAAAAGGGGAGATTGTTGGCCCAAAGGCCATTAGCCCTATATCTTGATGGATATTTTGATGATAATAAACCATATCTAGTTATGTATTTAACAATTTTTGTTTAAAAGCATTTCAGGTTAAAACAGTTGATTTGACGGCTCCACAATCAAGACTCACAAGTTTGGAGTTCGCCAAAGATTTGTATTCCCAAGCCAAGCACAATAGAAAGCTTCGGGAACAAGACAATGAAGAAAAGACCAAGTCAAGATCAAGACTATGAAGAATACCAAGATTTGTATTTGTATTTTCTATTTTAGATATTTTGTCAAAACCTAGATGTTCGAAGTAGAGTTATGGGATTACCACCTACACACACATTTTAATTTGGTTCATGACTTCAAAAAGGATTTTTAATTTCTATTTTCAATTTAGAGTTAACATGTTTAGATTAAGTTTTTGGAAAATAGTTTAAGTTTTTGAAAAACAAGTTTTATCAAAGAAGTTTTTATAAAAATGTTTCAAACTTGTTAGAGTAGTGACATAGGCTCACACTCTAAGTTTTTACAAGATACAAAACTTCAAATCCAAGACCAATTCCAAAACCCCAATTTCTGGTTTCTGGAAGTTCTGATATTTCAGAATGACAGAAACTGGTCGACCGTCCCGGTCGACCGACGCGCACAATTCTGTGCATGTGCGTGTCAGTCGACCGCCTCGGTCGACCGAGCACTGTGCAGTGCTCTCGGGTAGATTGGGTCGACCCGGCGCGGTCAACCGCTGATCCCCAACGATCGGATTTTTGACCGTTGGCGGTCGACCGACCCCGGTCGACCGGCTGCTGTCAGAACTCCTGACAGACTCCAACAGCTCTATTTTCTGACAGTTTTTCTTTGGGATTTGATCCCAACGAATCTCTGGAGCTTTTTTGACCCCTATAAATAGGAGGTCACTTCAACATGATAATAGAAAAAATCAAGAACATTTTTACAAGAGATTTTCAAAAGATTTACAAGTTTTCAAAAGGCTTTCATTTAGAAAAGATTTTCTCTCCAAAAGCGCTAAATTTCTAGACACCCATTTGAAGTCTTTACCTTTACTTCTCTCTAGCTTTTGCACTATACAATCCCGTAATTCCTCATCTACATATTGGTTCTAGGATTGTGCAAGTGAGCGAATTTTTGATCAAGTGTGATCATTTTCTTCTTGAGTGAAGTTGTAGAGGCATCGACCTCAAGCGAGCTAGTGTGCTCCGGGTGGTGTTGCGGCATCACGAGAGATAGGACAAGTGTGTCCTTGTATTGGTGATCCAGTAGGATCTTCAATAGTGGAAATCCTTCAAGTGTGAAGGCGGGGACGTAGAGCGTGGCTCGAACCTCGGAAACATATCTGCGTGTTTGCGTTTGCTCAAATCTCTCTAAACTCTAAACTCTTTAATTCTTGCACTATTGATTGATTCATTTATTGCAAGTCTTTTATTTGAGCTAATTGTGATAGTTGAATTTTAAATTCCGCATTTGTGCATTTACATATAGCCATCACCTATTCGCCCCCCCTCTAGGTGATTTCATATAAGTATCTAGTGAGTAAGTAACGGTCAGAGTTAGATAATTACCTTAACAATTGAAAGTTATGATACAGACGAAAGATTGAGCGTCGCGTCTATGGGATTAGTAATTCAGTATTGGTAAGTGATATGTGCACGTGTATGCATGTATATATGTGTGTGGTTTGATTCATATGTGAATACAGGGGATGGTCTGGCTAGAAATTAACAGAAATAAAAAAAAATATAAATTATTAACTATATAACTAGCAAATGGTAGAATTTGGGTTTACCTTGGGCCGTACCAAATAAAAGTTCTATAATCAGTCTTTGATTGAAATAAAAGATAATTATAATATCGAAAGTATAATAATTCATTAATATCAAAATTATCGTGTAACTATCACTTGTATCAGAAGTGATAAGAAGATTCTGAATTAAATCAAGTTGTAAACCAATAGACAGTTTGCCTGAGGATAAAAGACGCAAATGATGATAAATCCAGATTTAATTAAATGATAAAAGGTGAATAAGTATTATGATTAGGAAAACGAATACTGGTACTACGAATCAGAATCTGATCGGTACGATATTGGGGATCATTAAATTGAAGATTTATTTTGTGTTTGATACCTCTTATAAGAATTCCTCGAACCTAACGAATTAAGAAATGAAATCGCATGAACTTGACTGTGTGACATGTCGGCAATATATGTGAAATATCTTTGTGATAAGAAATGTGCATAAGTATGTATTGATGTCATGTATTGTATTGAAGGAGTGACCTGGTTTAACCGGAGGTGATCGAAGGTGAATATTGCTATTATGTATTATATTGTAGGAAGGGTCCGGGTTTAACCGGAGGTGATCGAAGGGGAGTATTTTTATAATTTATTGTATTAGAGAAGGGACCAGGTTTAACCAGAAGTGACCGAAGGGGAGTATTATTGTTTATCTATTATTTCAGAGAAGAGATCGGATGAACTGGAGTGATTGAAGGGGAGTATAATATTATTTTATTGAAGTATGCTTGAATGTATGTTTATGATATCCAGTGTATGGATATGATTGTTTATGATATCCGA